>JZKD02S1799869.1:511681-537042 GCA_000966675.3 Picea glauca | reverse complement strand
ATAGTGGGTCTTATTTAATAATATAGTGGACCTAGTTCACCTTACATTGAATGACCTCCACTATTATCACTATGGGCCCTCTAGGCCCCCCCACTACCTCTCTAGCTACCTTACAGCTTCCCTCTGTCATTCCCCTTCTCGGGTTCTGATTTAGTGTCGAAGCATGCATCTGATTCAGAAGCCTTCATCTCGGCCACTAGTGACTGCTTGACCCGACACTCACTTGTGTTGTGAGTGAAGCTCTTATGGAACTCACACCACTTTATCGTGTCCTTCTTTGGCTTTGCAGTGTTTTTCTTTTCTTGCGGATTTGGTAGGTTGTCTTGAGTCGTCATGCCTTGGATTTTCCCTTTGTTCTATGGTTTGGGGGCACCTTTAGGTTGCTTTTGATTGGTAGATCCAAAGTCTTGCTTCTTCTGTTTGAATTTATTCTCAATCTTGGCAGCATACCGGTATGTCGTACCAAGCGAGGAGATGTCAAGGAACTTCATTTCCTCCTAAATGTATCTGTGCAAACAACTATCGTACTTCAACACCAAATGTTTCTCTAAACCTTTGATACCCAACTTTGTGCGCAGGGTATGGAACAGATTCATCAACTCATGCACATCTTGATCCCTTTGCTATCATAGCATAGTCCATTGTATGTACTTGTCCTCATAGCTCCCCATGGGATAATATTGTTCCTTGATGGCGTCTCGGAAATAATTCCAATTGGGTACGATTGAGAACAAAGAGGTTTCCTCCTTGTCCTTTTTCTCACAATAGGTTTCCCACCAGTGCTTGACATTGGGGGCAACTTTGAACAGTGAAAAAACAATCTTCTCCTAGTCGGAAAAGTCATGAATCGAGAAGTATCCTTCTAATAGATTCAACCATCTATCTATGGCGTCTGCATCTATTTGGCCATCAAATATGGGAATGTCAAATTTATTTGTACCTTAAAAGGGGTTGCGCCTCCAGAGTGACTACTGGATGCAAATGCGTCGCCAGTGGGCAGTCGTTGAAGAATCTGAGCTAAGTTATTCATCATCGCGTTCCTTTGTTTTTCAAGGGCCTCCTCGAGAAATATTTTGATAGGATCTCCTGCTCCCTCATATTTATTTTCATCCCCCATGGGCGGTCATCGGGGTTTGCGAGGCTGATCTTGCAAGGTTCAACCAGATCAATCCCTAACTCCTTATAGCCCAACCTCATTGGGGACATGTAAAGAAGGATCGAGAAAGAGCAGACCGCTATGATACCACTAATTCGAATTTATGCAGGAACGCACCAAAATACACAAATAACCTTAAATACAAAGATGCGGTGGAAATAACACTTCATTTCATTAATATCAAAGAACTGGAATTTGTTTACAGACAGAATGGAAATAAACTAGTTAGGGCGTTGGTAGGTTATCTCTGAGAAGATATGTGGTGACTACAGGTCTCTGAAATCTGTGTTATAATGAGGCTCGAAGTCCTATATATGAATGAGAAACAATGGAAAACCCTAAACATCCAAAACCTAACCCCAGGAGATCAAACGCCAGAATATGGGCCCCGTCGGGGTAAATTGGTACATCAATTTCTCGGAGTCGTAACTTTGGCATACTATCTCCGTTTGATGCACATGATACATCGTTTGAAATATCTATCTGAGGACTATAACTATTGACACTAAATATCAAGTTTTGGAACAAACTAATATTTGTGACAGGTTTGATGCCCAAAAAACGCCATTTAGGGCCTCAAAATGGCTCTAGAAGTTCAGGACTTGAAAAATTGCCAAAAATAGTAAATTGTGCTACAATTAAGGAAACTGAAAAACTAAAATAAACAATGGTGGGGGTCCAAGTGGAATAGGCGAGTGGCCACCAATATCCACCTAGATCAATTTTGAACGAACTTGGAGGAGTTTAAACGAAAACAGAGGATTTTGAACAAACTTCTCATTTTCTTTCGGAGGAATTTGAACAAACTCCTCATTTTCTTTGGAAGGAGTTTGAAGGAGACCAAAGGAGATTGAACGAACTTCTCCTTTTCTTTCAGAGTATTTTGAATGAATCCGGAGGAGTTTGAATTAACTTAAAGGATTTTGAACTCCTACTCCTTTTCTTTTAGAGCATTTTGAACAAACCCGGAGGAGTTTGAACGAACCTAGAGGAGTTTGAACGAACCTGGAGAAATTTGAACGAAATCTTATGGTCTGAACAAGATAAATTTGAATGAACTCATCCGGTGTGAACCAGACATGTTCCTATCATCTTCTTCGTTATGTAGAAAGACAAATTGAAAATTTTCTAAGTGTCCTTTTGCCGGAAAGAAACAATAAGGGGTTGAGTTCAAAAGTCTAGAACTTTCTCATACGACGTCTAATTGAAGTGTCATTTTTTGCAATGTAGAGAGAATAAGGAGGGGATTATATTGAGAGACCTTATAAATTCATCCAATTCTTTGAGTAGATTCGTGTTTAGTGAAGGTCACAGTTAAGGAGGCTTGCTTGACAAGAAACCCTTGGCGATCATTCTGGAACTTATGGACCTCAGATTTCGATTTGTTTAGTGGCATTGGAATTGTAATCATGTAATTCATACATTTTTCATGTTTTGGTGGTGAGAAATACATTTTGAAGAATGTCGAAAAAAATGTGCTCAGAGACATTTTTTAATGGAAGTATGGGGCTCGTTCTTGTTGCTACTTTGCCTTAATCCAGTTCCATTAGTTCCTATACCATCTATGTTGTATAGGATTTTAGTTTATCTATTAAATTTGATGTAATGTATCACTAGTATGGAAAAATAAATATGTGAAAACATCCAACTGATGTTCGGAGTGCTTAACACTGTTTAGAAGCTAGGAGGACTAATTTCCTTTTAAGATGTGTTTCAGAGCCAATGCAAGACCTACAAAAGTTGTGGTTAATCTATCTAATACTAGAAAACACTTTCACGATCATGGTTTAGTCATAAAATCCATAAGCACAAAGTAAACAACTGGTATGGCATGCACGATGAAAGTTGTTGGAAACACAAACAAACTTAATTACAACAGCAATAATGAAGTAGATTAGGCAAAGCAAACAATCGCTAATAAGTCATCTAGTTAGGCACTTAAAGTTTGATCATTGGAGATTACAGGGGCCTGACCAATGGGCATAGCAAGAAGGGTTTGTGATGGAAAAGCATAGAAAAGGTTTCAGGATGAAGGTGCATCTTATTGATAGGGTCGATGTTGGTGAAAGAAAGAAGATCTCATTGATACATTTAGTGTTGATGAGGGATCGACAATTTTTTTTTGGCATATTGAAGATAGAAGAGGGAAACTCGTCGACAAGCAATGTATCGATGAGGGAGAGACAAACCTCGTCGATAAGTTGTGTATGGAGGAGAAAGGATGGAGTGTTGGCAATATGTGATCTATCGGTGTAGATGAAAGGGAACTTGTCGATAATGTGTAATGATGGGTCAGAGTGATCTGAAAAAACTTGGCAAATGGGAAAGTATGGAGAGTTGGAAGAAAGACTTGAGCTTTTCCATTTGCAAGAGAGAGAGTGTGTGAGGTTTCCAATAGAAAAAATTGAAGGGGGGTTGATCTGGATTATTTTCGGAACAAAATGAAAGAAGAGATATTACAGTGAAATACACATAAAAAATGCTAGAAACATAGAAATACAACAATACATTATTTCTATTAATGAAAGAAATGTATAGAGATTGTAAAAATACAGAGTGCAAGACTCGCTAGAATTGTGACAGCTTTATCTCTGAGAAGAGATGTGGCGGCTATGGTCATTCACAAGAACATGATTACAATGAGGCTCTGGAGGTAGTTTTATGATAAACATGAATTCCAAAACCCTAGACATCCAAAAACATAACCCTAGGAGATGAAGCGCCAAAAGTCATGTGGGCCCCATTGGGTTAAGTTAGTACATTAACTTCTCAGGGTCATAAATTTTGCATACGATCTCCGTTTTAGGCATGTGATAGCCTGTTGGAAATGTATTTTTAAGAAATATGCATTACATCATCAAAATCTGACTTCGTCTACACTTTGACTGTGGCAAGCCAAGAAAACATTGTTTAGAGCCCCAAAACGACCCTTGAGGTACATAAAGATGTACTGACATGAAAACTTCCAAAATAAGCCAGTTGGAATAGGTGGGCATCCACCAATATCCACTTGCATGCTGTGTAGGAGTTCAGGATAGCCCCGTAAGTGTAGAACCCATAATTACAAATAAATTTCCCCATTACAGAGAAACGTGCTGAACTGAAAACTGTCAGGATGAGCCAATTGGAATTTGGAACAGGTGGGTGGCCACCAATATCCACCTGGGTCAATCCCCCCCCTTTAGGAATAAATGGTCGCCATTACATTGAGTTCCTAGGGAAGAGGGGAAAGTGTTTTCTGAATATGAATCTTGGTGAGTTGCGTGGCTTGTTGGAGAAGTTGCACTGCTTGGTATGTGGAAGGTTGTCACGAACCTGTTGTTGGCGGGGTTGAATCTGTTCCACCAACTTGTTGTCTCTGGGATTGACGGGGCATTGTGTAGGCACCATTGTAGGTGAAGAAAAAATATTTGTTTTCTCTTCTACAATATGCTTATGTTGGATAGAAGGTGCTAAGACTGTAATGGTTGTAGTTTCCTTATGTGCATCATTTGAACAAACTATGAAGATGATGGATTTTTCAATATGAGATATTACCTTGTGGTATTGTTTTGGTGGAAAAATAGTCAGAACTACCTCTGGTATCTTGTAGAGCTGACCCCCAGAGTAATAATGACACTACGGGGTCGAGACTCATAAACAACATGATGTCTCCACATATATGGTTGGCCCAAAAAAACATCACAGACATGAAGAGGGGTAACATCACACACTGCCTCATCCTTGAAGGGTTGGATTCCATAGGACAGGAGGCACTGCAGGCTGACATGGAGATATCGTCCCTGGTGAAGCCACTTAATGTTGTATGGATGTGAGTGTGGTGTTTTCGATAACCCAAATTTTTTGACGACCTTAGATGAGATGAGGTTCTTCTAGCTACTGGTATCGACAATGAAATGCAACTAGTTCCCCTTCACCCACATATGTGAATGTAAGAGGCACTCCCCCTCTTCAGGATCTACTGGTTCTTTTGGTTGAATTGTTGCAGTCATGCTAGTAGCAATAGGGTCTGCATCGATGCTCTGTCTGTTTTCAATATTTTTTGGATCAGATTCTGAATCGGGGTTCGACTCCTTGTCTTTGACCTCGATCACCAATGACTATTTCGAGCGACTTTCATCGGTGTTGTCCCAGGGGATTTTGTGGAAGTCGCACCACTTCCCAGTTTCATTCTTCATCTTTCCTTTACCCTTCTTTTCCTATGTCTTGGACTAGTTTTCAAAAGGTTGTTGGTTAGGGTCGTCTTTACCATACTTTGGTTGTTGCGAATTTTCATACCTGAACTCCCATTTGTTTTGGTGCCTAAATTTCTACTAGATTTTGACAGCATATCAATAGGAAACTCCCAATGGTTAGATGTTTAGGAAATCCATTTCGATTTGGATGTACCTATGCAGAGCCCCATGGTATTTTAGAACCAGATGTCACTCAGAGTCTTTGATACCCAGCTTGGTGCACAAGATATGGAAAGTATTTGTGAAATCTGACATTGTTTAGCTCTTCTCTTTCTACAGTGTGGTCCATCTCATGTACCGATCTTCATAAAATCATATTTATCAACAAGGTAGTATTGTGCCTTGACCGCATCCACAAAAAAGTCCCAAGTGGGCTTGGCCCCATATATTCCAGATTCCTCTGTGGAAATTTTCTCCTAGTAAGTTTCCCACCAATGTTTGACATGGGGGAGAGCCTTGAGGAGTGCGAAGGTGATATTTTCCCTATTGGAAAATTTGTGAACAAAGAAATAACCTTCTAACAAATTCAATCACTTTTGTAAGGAATCCACATCTATCTGACCTTCAAATACGGGAATATCAAAATTAACTTGTACCTTGAAGGGAGAGGTTCCTCCAAAGTGGTCACTTGATGAAAATGTGCATTTTGCTATCGGCAAGTGTTGAAGGATGTAGGAAAAATTCTCCATCATTTCATCCCTCTTTAGCGCGAGAGCTTGCTTAAGCAACAGGTCGATAGAATCTTTTTCTCCACCATTTTTCTTTCCTGCCGCCATAGAGGTTTTCTTGGACATATGAGAGTGATTTTCTCAAGGGAGACAAGCTCAAGGCCCAACTTGCTATACTCGGACCTCGTCAGGGACATGCACTAAAAAACGATCAAGAGCAGCCCTCTTTGATACCACTAATCCAGATTATTTTCGGAACGAAATGAAAGAAGAGATATTACAATGAAATACAAATAAAAATTGCCAGAAACAGAGAAATACAACAATACATGATTTCTATTAATGAAATAAATGTACAGAGACTGTAAAAATAAAGAGTGCAAGACTCGCTAGAATGGTGACAGTTTTATCTCTGAGAAGAGATGTAACGGCTACGCTCATTCGCAAGAAGATGATTACAATGAGGTTCTAAAGGCATTTTTATGATAAACATGAATGTCAAAACCCTAGACATCAAAAAAGCTAACCCTAGGAGATGAAGCGCAAAAATCCATGTGGGCCTTGTTGGGGTAAGTTAGTACATTAACTTCTCGAGGTTGTAAGTTTTGCATATGATCTCTATTTTAGGTGCATGATAACCCGTTGGAAAAATCTTTTCGAGTACTATGCATTATGCCATCAAACTCTAACTATGTCCATAGTTTGACTGTGGAAAGCCAAGAAAACATTGTTTAAAGCCCCAAAACGACCCTGGAAGTACAGAAAGATGTACTGACATAAAAACTTTCAAAATAATCCAGTTGGAATAGGTGGGAAACCACCAATATCCACCTAGATGTTGTGTAGGGCTTCAGGACAACCCCGTAAGTGCACAACCCACTATTACAAAGAAATGTCCCCATTACAGAGAAATGTGTTGAACTGGAAACTACCAAGATGAGCCAGTTGTAATTTGGAACATGTGGGTGGCCACCAATATCCACGTGGATCAGGGGGGCAATTTCTTCTCTCGGGGAAAAGATAAGAGAAGAAAATAGGAAGGTTGTTGTGCGCTTGCAACAAGCAACTAAATGGTTGATTGACTTGTCTAAAGATGGTTTCAGGAAACCTAGAGGATTTCTTATATACTTCAGGGCACGTGGAATTGAAACTCCATATACAAGTGTTATATGATGTGGTACTACTTGAAGGGGTACCAATAGGGGTTGCAAGGGTATCCAATCAATTGAAAACTCTTGTATTTCCTGCATGTATGATTCCTCTACCATAATTTTACCTGTTGAATGAAAAATCACTATGTTAGTTATACACATTGGAACATGTCTCTAGCATATAAATTTTGTTCTCTAAAATATGTGCTCGAGAAAGTTCTTTAATCCCACTTGTGGTGTTCTTTATTAGCAAATTGAAAGATATGGAGTAGAAATAATAGATTTTACCCAAATTACTACAAAAAGACATATTGCAACAATAATAGCATGAAAATGTTATATCTTTATTATTGGAAGCAATGTTCACTTGCCTCTTCAAGGGGACAACCTCCAATTGAGCAAATCTATTATTACAAATAAATTCACAAGACATCTCATTGCATTGCTTCTACTTCTTTGTATAATATTATTTACCTCCTAGTTGCATTCTAGAGAAGGAACCCTCTAGTAAACCATCTTACATTTATTACTTTCACACTAGTATATAGATCTTATTTACTACAAATAGTCACCATACATAGAAATACATAACAATCTATTTATAACAATCTATCTATCTAATTATAAAGTTAGGGTAATTAAGACCCTAATAAATACAATTAAGAATACTACTAACAAGAGCCATTATCCATATACATTAACGAACCTCTAGAAATCTTACAACAAAGTTCTCCACAGTTACCTTACCTTTTCCAAATAAATATAATAATGTTACCAAATATAACATCAACCCTCAAAGACCAACACATTTGAATGTGCCATGAAAGTCCTCAGAGACCAACACATTTGAATGTGCCATGAGAGTAGTTATCATTGTAGTAGGGATCATATCACATATCACTTGGAGATAGTTAACAACCATTCAAAACAATTCTACTTGTGATAGAGAACTAGCACAGCAGTTAAATAGCTTAGCTGTTGGTTAACACGGAAAGGTTGATAAGATGAAACGAATCCTTAAAAGAATATATTAAATTTTATTGTTAATTAAAAAATAAACGGTTGCACTTCATTTTCATTTATCTGGTGTTAATATTTTAATTTCTATGAATCACTTACATGGCAATCAGTTAGCTATCAAAGTAATTTTTAAATATGATTAGGTAAATGTAGAAAAGTAAACACATAAACGGATGTCTTTATAATAGCTAAGAAGTTAATGATTGAAATCACAGCCATTTATTTTGTGTGACTACTAAGAATATTCCAGCCATATTTAATCTTGTTCATAGAAAACTTATTAAACACTAAACCCCTATTAAATCTACCTATTATCAATAAGTGTACACCTTTCGACGTAATTATTCACATTGAAAACATTACTATAACTAAATTGTAGGCGATTTCTCTTAACTATCAAGGAGATGAAAAGGTCAATGAATCCTTTAGTTAATAGCCGACCCCTCCCTCTTTCATTATTATATTATTTTTATATAGATTCTTCCATAAATAACACATGCATCATCCATAACTTTATGAAAAAGATGTGCACACATATCAATAACTCTCTATGATTGGCCACTTCAGTAAAAAAATCCTTAAACCATGTGTTTGAGTAAATTTCAACCATGTGACTTCAATATATTTAATGGAAGGACACTTTATTTATGTAGTAAAGTTGAAGTAAACACGATCTCATTATTCCATCGACTAGTGGAAATGAATGAGAGAAATTATATATATATAAATTAGTGCCGTGAGTGCCAACTTCCAACTACAATACAATAGAAATAGAAAGGTTCAGTTGACTTTTACTCATTCTACTGTGCAATGATGGCTTATCAAAGATATTCCAAATCCAAAGAGGTGATAGGAGTTTGAAATGTTCTTCGCCGTCTGAGTAGGAATGGTGAGAGTCCAAACCATTCGAAGGATACGATATCCACTTACACAACTCCATTATCTACCCGGAGACTCAGTGCGCCACTGCATACTTAATTCCAGGCTGCAAATGTGTTGGTCAACCATCCAGAAACCAAACAGCTGGAACACGTTTGCAAATCAGATCTGCCTCTCTCCAATCTCATCTCATCAAATTTTAATCACCAATTCCCATTATAAATACAAGTAATAGACTCGGTATGTCCATCCATTGTTGTTTTTCTTCAGATTCGCTGATACAGAAACTCCTATCTGTGATTGTCATTTCTGTGAGCCATGGCTCAACCCCAGAAATATTTGCTAATTATCCTGCTATTCATGAGTACATCTTTAGTTTATTCTTCCTCATCTCAACCTGCATCTCATCGCGGTCATTATTCGAATAAGAATAATGGCGGAGGAGTGAAGGCCGCCTACTGGCCATCCTACACAGTCTCTTACTCGCCTCCTTCCTCCATCGACGCAGCCCTCTTCACGCACATCTTCTATGCTTTTGCAGACCTAAACGACCAGACGTTCCAGGTGGAATTGCCTGCCACTGACAACCCCGCAGAATTCACCCCAACTCTGCTCAAGAAAAACCCCTCTCTCAAGACGCTCCTTGCTATTGGCGGCGGAGGATCGAATTCCACTGCCTTCGCTATAATGGCCAGCAACGCCTCCCACCGCAAGGTGTTCATAAAATCAGCCATCGCCGTGGCCAGGAAATACGGTTTTCACGGCCTCGACCTCGACTGGGAGTTTCCCACAGACGCGGAGGAGATGAAGAACTTAGGCCGGCTCTTCGCTGAATGGAGGCACGCCATTGACTTGGAAGCCAAGGCTTCGGGTCGCCCTCGGCTCCTTCTCACCGCAGCCGTCTATTTTGCGCAGTTTTTCTTCCTATCGGGCGAGAAAAGGGCATACCCGGCGACCTCCATTGCCCGAAATTTGGACTGGGTGAACGCCATGTGCTTCGATTATCACGGGTCCTGGGACACTTCCGCCACCGGATCTCATGCGGCACTGTATGACTCGTCCTCCAACATCAGCACCAGCTTTGGAATTGGATCGTGGCTCCACTCTGGGATTCCCCCCAACAAAGTTGTCATGGGAATGCCGCTCTACGGGCGTTCCTGGATACTGAAAAGCCTAAACGAGACAGGGATTGGAGCCCCCGCCGTGGCTGCCGGTCCCAAGCAAAACCTGAGCAGCGAAACGGGGGTGATGTTTTTTTCCGAGATCAGAGAGTTCATAAGACAGAAGAAGGCAACAGAGGTCTTCGACAAGAAAAGCGGATCGGCCTACTCATACTCGTCAGACCTGATGTGGGTTGGTTACGACAACAAACAATCCGTGGCAGCAAAGGTTTCGTTCGCTAAAAAGAGGCATCTGTTGGGTTATTTCTTCTGGGCCATCAGTCAAGATAGCAACTGGATGCTTTCCACTCAAGGTAAATCGATTGCTCCCTTGTTAAAATTGCATCTGGATAGAACATATCACTTTGTGTTTTTTTTTATAAAATAGCCACCGTCATTAATGATTAAAATTGCGGATTTTGGTGGTGCAGCCTCCGAGTCATGGAATCAAGCACGATAAGCGATATACCATCGAGACGTTGGAAGTGTTGTGGCGTTGTGAATTTTGAAGACAAACGTCTATGATCGAACGGAGGAATCGCTAGCTTCTGTACAATAGTTACGAGCTCTCACTTGTATTTTTCTTCAAATAAATCAATAAATATTTGCGATCTTTGACTCATATTTTTTAAGATAAAATGTGTAAGATTTGGCTGATAGGACACAACACTAAGTGTATCACAACAATAACAAAGTTTTTTTTATCACAGCAATAGATTATTGAATTGCCGACGAAGTTAATTTTGTTTGCATTAAAAAAAATAAATGTTTTATGAAATGATTTTTTTTGGTGATATGTTTTTGGGAAATTTTGGTCTAAATTTTGCAATAAATTATTAGATTTATAGATTTGAGTGATTATTTTTGTAAAATGTGAGTGTCTCAAAAGTTTTTCAACATACTAAATCCATTTCTACATTTAAAATTAAATTTTAAATAACAAAAAATAGTAATTTCTTACAAATTTATATGAGTGAATTCCATGAAAAACGATTTCATATAACACAATCCCATTATGAGTAAAAAATGATACACTTTTTACCTACATAATTTACACTTAAATAATTTACATAACAAATTTGTTTGTTATGTTAGGCAGTGGAAGCAAAACATAGCATATAACAGAGCATAAAATAAGCAAGATGAAACACACATTAAACCACACACATCAATCATACACTTGACACAGTGATTTATGTGGAAACCCAATGAGGGAAAAACCACGCGCAATGATTATCGGTATTCTTATTATTCAAGGGAGAATTACAATAGCACTCTGCTCTTTTCACACACTTGCACACGCTTGCACTCACATTGTACTCCACCTCTATGGGTATGCTCACATATATAACATCTATCACTCAGTTATACAAATTGATCATCAATAGATCATGAGAAAATTTGTTGGCATGTTTCCAACAATCTCCACCTTGACAACAATTTACCTGATATATCATGCCCTTAATTAATTCATCACATTTTCTGCAAGCTACCAGAAGTCAAACACCATCGTAGCTTCTCTAACAAAACTAGTTTCATAAACATGTATGCAAAATTCACTTCTGTATGGACCTTTTCCAAAGACACTCCACCTTCATCAACAATTTGTCTTACAAAATGGTAGTTAATAGAAATATTCTTCATCCTACTATGATAAGATGGATTTCTAGCCAAATGAATAGCACTTTGGTTATCACAAAATACTTTCACCTTGTCTTGCATCCTTCCAAACTCACCCAATAAACCATGTAACCAAATTGCCTCCTTACATGCATGTGAAGCAACCATATACTCTGCCTCTATAGTGGATAAAGAGACTATGTTTTGAAGCTTTGACATCCAACTAACAAGTCCTCCTGTAAGAGTAAAGACATATCCTAAAGTGGATCTCTTTTTGTCCAAGTCACCTGCAAAATCTGAATCTACATAACCACAAACTAAATCTTTGGAACCATCATAGGTGATAGAATAACTCCTTGTGCCTCTAAGATATCGAAGCACCCATTTCACTGTTTCCCAATGCCCTTTTCCTGAATTTACCATGTATCGACTGACAACACCAACTGCATGTGAAATGTCTGGTCTAGTACTCACCATCGCATACATCAAACTTCCTACTACATTAGCATATGGTACACGAGACATATAATCATTTTCTTTGTCAATACTAAGACATTAACCTAAAGAAAGATTGAAATGGGAAGCCAAAGGGATCTGTACGGGTTTCACATTATTCATACCAAATCTCATAAGTATTTTCTCCACATACTTTTGTTGTGATAACCACAACTTAACATTTTTCCTGTCTCTGTGTATTTCCATGCCTAAGATTTGTTTTGTTTCTCCTAGATCCTTCATATCAAACACCCTGGCCAACTGAGTCTTTAACCTATTGATATCGACCATGCTCTTGCTTGCCACAAGCATATCGTCAACATATAAGACCAAAATAATGAACATGCCATTTTCCAACTTTTTAAAGTAAACACAATGATCATATTCACTCGTAAAATTTAGGCTCACCATGAAGGAGACAAACTTCTTGTACCATTTCCTGGGAGACTGTCTAAGGCCATATAATGACTTCTTGAGTTTGCAAACAAACCTCTTATTGCGATCCTGAACAAACCCTTCTAGTTGTTCCATATATATATATATATATCATCATCATCTAAATCTCCATGTAGAAATGTTGTTTTAACATCTAGCTTCTCTAACTCGAGATCAAGTAAAGCAACTAGTGCTAACATAACATGAATTGAAACAAGCTTCACAACTTCTGAAAAGATCTCATGAAAATCAATACCTTCCTTTTGAGAATACCCTTTTGCTACCAGTCTTGCTTTATACCTTTCGACTTTATAATCAACACCCTTTTTCAGTTTGTAGACCCACTTATAGCCGACAATCTTCTTGTCCTTTGGAAGTTCTACCAGGTCCCATGTTTTATTCATTTCTAAAGCATCCATTTCTTCTTTCATAGATTTCTTCCATTGAGCACTTTCAGATACCTTAGTTGCTTCCTGAAAACAACTAGGTTCTCCATCAATAGAAACTAAAGCCATAGATGAAACATAATTGTCATACCTTGTAGGAGGATTCCTGACCCGTGAAGATCTCCTCAGAGATGGTTGAGGCACATCCTCAGTTTCCTTGATATTTTATGCGTCTACATCTTCATCTTCTTCCTCTGAAACTTCTTCATGCTCTTGCCCTTCTAAAGATGGTTGAGTTTCCAACTAAATTTGTTGAACTTGCGGTACATCTTGTTGTCTCACTTCAACATCTACCAACTCTGATTTTAAGAGTGAGGATTCATCAAATACTACATCTCTACTTATGATGAGTTTATGAGCAGTAGGATCCCATAGTATGTACCCCTTAACTCCATCACCATAACCAACAAAGACATATTTCTTTGATCTAGGATCTAACTTAGAACGTTGATCTTTAGAAATAAGAGCATAAGCATCACAACCAAATATTTTCAGATTTGAAAAATCACATGAATGACATGTCCATACCTCTTTTGGAATATTACAGTTTATTGCAGTTGATGGTGACTGATTTATTATATAGCATGCTGTAAGAACTGCATTTTCCCACAATTCCTGCTTCATCTTGGCATTACTGAGCATGCTCCTTGCTCTCTCTAGAAGAGTCGTATTCATGCATTCAACATCACCATTCTGCCGAGGAGTATAAACCATGGTCTTATGTCTTTCGATCCCATCTTCCTTGCAATAGTTCTCAAATTCCACAGATGTGAACTCACCTCCATTATTCGTCCTTAAACACTTGATTGACATATCAGTGCTATTTTCAACCAAAGATTTGAATTGATTAAGAGTATTAAATACATCATCTTTTCTTTTAAGTAAATAGACCCAAACCTTCCTAGAGTAATCATCTATAAATGTCACAAAATATGAGGATCCTCCAAGATAAACTGTAGGGGATGGTCCCCAAACATTTGAATGAATGTAATCAAGGATACCTTTGCTTATATGCCTTCCTACTTTAAACTGTTGTCTACATTGTTTTCCAAAAAACACAATACTTGCAGAAATTCAAATTCAGAAACTTCAAAATTGGAAGTGACTTACGATCAACCCGTACCTTAAGCCCTTTCTCGCTCATATGACCCAAACATTGATGCCATAAACGAACATAGTCAATTGCATCTTCAGATGCTACCACTGCTTGATTTACCTATGTCCTTCCTTTAAGCTGATAAAGGTTCCCTATCCTCTTTTCCTTCATGACTGCTAAGATGCCTTTGGACACCTTCAGTACTCCACCTTGAGTTGTACACTTGTAACCAACATAATCTAGAACTCCCAAAGATATCAAGTTATTTCTAAGTTCGAGTACATGTCTTACATCTATTAATGTTCTTACAGAACCGTCATGCATTCTAATCCGATGCTACCAACTCCAACAATTTTACAAGAAAAATAATTTCCCATAAAAACAACACCAACATCAATAGATTGGTAAGTTGAGAACCAATTTCTATGAAGACACAAGTAGTTGGACACACCAGAATCTAACAACCAATGTTGATGATGATGTGAAACATCACAAGTAGACAATACCTCATCAACCATACCTGAACTTGTTTCTGCTACATTAGCTTCTGTTGATTCTTTTGTGGAGTCCTCCTTGGATGCACTCTGTCTTTTCCAACAATCCTTCTTGAGATGTCCAGATTTTCCACAAAAACAACATTTATGCTTACTCTTCTTGCCTCTTGACTTAGACCTTGACGTACCCCTCTGAATTTTCCCTCTTTTTGTAGATTGGCCTCTGACCACCATTGCTTCTACTATTGAGGTTTCTTTATAGTTACCCCCTTCCCAAGGATTGAGGACCTCATGGATCACCTACACAACGTCCTTTACTTCACAAAGATGGATCTAACTGTGAGTTATCAACAAGTGAGAATGCACTCAGTGGACACTTGGAAGATCACATTCAAGACCAAGTTTGGTCTCTTTGAATGGCTTGTCATGCCCTTCAGGCTCACCAATGCCCCAACAACATTCATGAGGCTCATTAATGATGTGTTTCATCCATTGTTGGGAAATATCATGGTGATATACTTGGACGACATTTTGATCTTCAGTAGATCGTGGGAAGAACACATGCCAACATGTGCACCAATTCCTTGAGTTACTCCGAACTCACAAGCTCCAGGTCAAAAAGAAGAAATGATTTTTTCGATAGAAGTTCGTGCAATATTTGGGCTTCATTGTGGATATGAAAGGCATCATGCCTAATCCAACAAAATTTCAAGCATTGGAACAATGGCCAATGCCCACCTCAACATTGCAATTGAAGAGCTTCATGGGAGGTATCAATTTCTACCGCAAATTTGCAGCACATTTCTCACAATTGGTAAAGCCTTTGCATTAAATGGCCAACTAGCCACACTTTGATTGGAATGCATATGCAAAGAAGCACTTTATACAAATCAAGAAAACACTGTTCTCTGCTCCAATTCTCAGATTGTCTAATTTGCAGCAACCATTTGATATCGAGATGGATGCATCTCAATTCACGATTTGCGTGGTTCTCAAACAGGGAAGACACCTTGTGGCATATCACTCATAGGCTCTCGCAGAAGCTAATCTTAATTATATTACATATGAAAAGTAATTCTATAGTTTGGTTCAAGTGCTCAAGCAATGGCAACACTATATCCTTGGCAAGGAGACTATTTTTCATACATACCATCATCCATTGATCTTTTTCAACTCCCAAAGCCAGATCTAGGACCAAAGGCACTTGAAGTGGGAAACATACATCCAACACTTCCATTTGTTGATCAAATATAAGAAGAGGACTACAAATAAAATGGCATATTTGTTGATCCACCCACCGATACAATTACTTCACATCTTGGAGGTGAGGTTGCTTCATATGATGCATGGAAAGCTAAGTATGAATCAAATCCGTACTTTGGAGAAATTTGGGCAGTTCTTCAAAATCTCACGGTAATCAATCGTTCTCCTTTTCTTGATTATGCTATTAGAAATGGATGGTTATATAAGTTTAATCAGTTGTGTGTGCCACAGTCTGAGAATAAACTTCTCCTCATTAGAGAATCCCATGCATCTTCATGTGGGGGTCATTTTGGCACCAAAAATACCATCCTCAATCTTAACTGCCACTTATGTTGGCGAACCTTATCTAGACAAGTATAAATACTCATACTCTCTTCTGATCTTTGTTCTCAAACTAAACCATCTAATAGGAAACATGGTCTGTACTAGCCCCTCTTGATCCCTTCGCTCCCTTGGGAATCCATATCGATGGATTATATCAACGGTCTCCCCACCACTCTCCGCAAGCATGATGTGTTCTAGGTTGTTGTTTTATGTTTCCCAAAGATGGATCTTTTTATTCCTTGTCACAAAACTACTTCTGTTGTCCAAACTATTGAGCTATTCTTTCATAATGTTTGTCCACACTTTGGCTTACCTAAAAGAATTATTTCCTACTGTGAATCTTGTTTCCTTAGAATTTTTTGGCACACCCTTTAGTCTCTTCTTAGCTGCAACCTCAAATTATCTATGACATTCCATCCACAAACAGATGATCAAACCGAAGTGGTTAATCACGTTATAGTTCACTCTCTCTGCACCTATTTTGCGAAGAAAAAACAATGGGACACATACCTACACATTATCCAACATAGTTATAATCGGGCTTCCCATTCGTCGACTGGTTACTCCCCATTTGAAGTCTGTCTCAGTTTCTAACCTTTGTCCCCTTCTAAGATGCCCTTGATTCTCTCTTCTGAGGGATCAATACATCAACAAAAAGATAAAATATCCACTCAACAATACATACAGATAATTGGTCATCGTCATGCGTAGGTAAAAAAAGCATTGCAGGCTTCCCAAGATTTCACCAAAGAAAGACATGATAAGAAAAAAACACCTTTGGTTTTCCAACCCGAAGATAAAGTGGTTCCAGTGCAGCATTCGGTTGATAACATTTCGAATTTCCAACCGCCACTTCTAGAAGACACCATTATGGAGTAGTGCATTCGCCAGACTCGTTCTACCATGTATATTTCATATCTTGTGGGAATAAAGGGAGATACTTCGATACGAGCAAGATGGATTTCAACAAACAAACTAAAAAGAAGTTTTCCTCACCTAGTGGTAGAAACAGGGGATGCTTTCGGATCCAAACTGGGAGGAATTGGGCCACATGGGCACCCCATGGAGCAGGGCGCACCATGATTTTATCTTCGCCAATCCTTTTGTATTCCAGTTCCATTTTTTGTTAAAGAGTTAGTGTCAGTTTTGCATCAATATGTTATATTTCTAAAGACAAAGTCTTAATTAATAAAGTTTATAAAATAGTAGCTAGATTGGGGCTGGGCACCTCCTTGTTTTGGGATGCGTAGATTTTTGTTTTTGTTTTCAGAAAAATTCTATGTGGATTTGCATCTCCATTTTGGAAATATTTCTTATGTTTTTTTTCATCTCCATTGTAAAAGGAAGCTATTGAATCGAATGGAAGGATTGGATGGTGTTTGTTCCAACTTCTATTGTGTATATCATCTAAGCATTTTACAGAGATCTGATTTCTCTTTTTGATTCTCTCTCTTTGTGGAAGATCACTCGAGGATGAGACAACCTGATTGACCTACTTGAGAGAGATCATGTGAGGCTCACACATGGTGCACATAGTCAGAGGCAAGCTTACATGACATCCATGGAAACTTCCATCATGATCCTATTAGTTTCTTCTTCCTTAATCCCTATCAATTTGAACTAGTGAAACAAGGTAGGAAAGGCATGTGCATGTCCCATCCTAAAAACAATTATTAGGTTCTTCTTAGCATACCCTAAACTCAAGGAGATTGGCTACCTCATATTACTAAAGTTGAATGAAAATTAGACTAAACCCTCTGGCGATCTGCCATCCTATAGAGGTCATTGATGACATTAAAGTTGTAGCCAACATCTATCTATCTGATGGCTTGGAGATAAAACCTACATGCGATATTCCTTTCCCTTAGAAAATTGTTTAGTGCATTGTATACAAATTCATGAGAGAAATCGCCCAGTGAGAATATAAGCTTGGCATTGAAGGAAAATAGCTACAACTTGAACACTATGCATACTCTCTCTAATTCATTGTACTCCAAATAAGATTAAGAATGTGGATGAGAATGCAGGTGTATGTCTATGGTTGTGCCTCTATGGAATGAAAGTAATGATATTAATGGTTTTGAGAGCTCTGCTAGTTGATTCAGTTTGTCTATTAAATACACTCCCTACTATCTATGCAACCACCCCTCAAATGAAGCAAAGAGAGAATCTCATTGTCTAATTTTCCTTGTGAAGTCATGAGGCCATGATAAGTTTGGAAGGAGCCACAACACAAACATGTACCGAATGCCTCTAAAGTAGTAAAGAAATAGAAATATAGGTGTATAAATACAAGTAGATGTAAGCCCTTTACTTCACAACTTTACTTTACTTGAGGGAGTCCATTGGATGTATTGAATGGATTAGATGTGAACATGATATAGTCTAATAATTTCACCTTGAAAAGACCTCAAGCCAATGCCTTCTTTTAGGGTCATTTACCCACCATTTTTGTTGAGGAGGTGAGGTTTAGTGGCCCTTTCAATTCAATCCCATCCACATAGTGAAGGATCCATTTTGTTTGATGAGCATTCAATCTATATTCTCTTTCTTATAATATATATTTTTCATGTATATCATGTACTAAACTTGTAATTTCTATTTGATGTTTTTTAGACAAATGAATAAATACTGTTTGATAATTCTTTTTTTTATGGTTGGTTAAAAATAAACTAATTTGGGAAAGATAGAAGACACATTGTTAGTCTAAAAAATTTCAAACATCTAACCATATTTCATACCAATATAACCAAAAAAAAAACTACTAAAAGGAGATGACAAGGAACAAGATATTTTTTGTGTACAAAATTCTTCACTGATAAGGATGAAGAAGACATCGATGTTTTACAAGGGTCATGCTCTCAAGGGAGAGGTGTAACTAGGTGATGCAAAATTATTTTCTCAAAGGGAAATTTATATACAACAAACTCCATAAGACTTCCAATGTGATGCATTCATATCACTTGCATTCAAAGTCTTACCATAGACACCATCCTACGAAGCTTCCAAGATATCACAATGAGATTTCACCAAGATCATAGGTTTTTTGCAATATAAGTAGGTATTTTTATTTTTATTTTGAGGGGTTTTAGCATTTGGGTTGTGCATGTAATTGTTTGTTTATTAGCGATAATTTAGACTCTTGTATGCCTCTCGACTGTAGGTTAAAATAAATTTATATTATGAGAAAGGATTTCATGATATTCCTAAGTTATTTGTCATGAGTGCACTGTTTTGTAGCGGACATTGTGTGGTGTCAATTTAGTGCTCTTCAACCACTCTAACCACTTGTTTCACAACAAATCTCTCTTTCCAAACTATGATGAGAATAGAACTATAGTTGCTAAATAAATGGAAGCCTGTGCATACTTGTAATGTCCCCGTTTTTGGGTCTCATTGCTATGTGATTGGAGATGACTTTCAGGGACTGGGTCAACATGATCAAAGGGGTATTTTAACACTACCTATGAATTCATAGGGTTTATATGGGTTATATGATGCCAAATTAGGCTCGTTCATCATCTTTCATCATTGGGATCACTCATGTGCAGCTAGTTTCATTTTTGGAGCATTTCAATTATTCCTGTAATTTTAGGAGTATTATTGAGCATAATTTAATTAATCTCACTAAGGGTGTTATCTTAATAAAATTACTAGAGAGGATACATTAGTGTAATAGCTCGTTGGAATTGGGATAAATATCTCTAAAGGTTTGGATGATGAAAAGTGACCTCCAGTACCAAATAGGTTTGTAAAGTCAAATAAATCACTTTTTTGGAGTAAAAAGGTCCAACAAATTAATAAAGTAATTTTAGAGAAAATATTAAAGATGAATTAAAAAGTCACTTGAGGAGAAAAAATGTGAAAGGTATGTAAATAAAAGATAGGATATCATTTCCTCTCATTTTATGTTAATGATATTTCTGTTTTGATTTGGAGATCTCTTAGAGGCTTTGGGGTTTCGAGAAAACCCTCGTTTGGATTGGTTTCGGTGGTAAAAGATTCCACCCTAGTTAATAAGGTTTCAATGGTGAGAAATACACCCTAGCCATTTGGTGGGGAATATCACTTAGATCTTCCACTTATTTCTATTGTGAGGTAGAGATCCACTTTTGTAGCAAATTTGGGTTTTGTAAAACCCATATTTCTTCTAGAGGAAGTTGTATTGTTTCAAAGGAGGTTGTTTTCTCTTATGCAAGTTGATTTATCTTGGTAGAGAGGTCATATTTCCTATTTGGACCATCATTACTTCTTGTAGAGGCCATGTATTGCTTGGGAAACCGAGTTCTTTTGAGGGAGAGGTCGAGATCTTGTGTGAGGCCAAATTTCTACAACAACAACCTAATGTTAGATGTGGGGATGAGTTCTTTTTGGAGGTGGAAATTTTATCTTGTGTGGAGGTCGATCTATTTCACGAGTGTCGAGTTCTTGATGTATGCAGGTTAAGTTTGTGAGCATGAGATTAATTCTTCTTGTGTGGAGGTTGCCTTGTCCAACATGATCTGCCTTCTTCCTTTAACATCCATAACCAACATTGCAGGCAACAAATGACAACTTGGGAGGAGCAAATCCAGTCCATATCAACTTATAAACAATGTTGTACTACTCCTATTCTATCAGATCAATCTAAACATGCATTTTGAGTTCAAAACAATAACAAATCCAATCAAATCTATTGGTTTATTTGTTGTTGTATTTATTTGATTGAGTATTTGGACACTTGGAATTTTGTTGTTATTTATTGAATACAATAAACTACCTTTTTGGCCTCAAAACTTGTGTATCAATTGCAAAATCTTAATGAAGAAAATCAAACAACAAGTGATAAATAAACATCAACTTATCTGGGTTATGTGGGTGTCTACAAAGTGTTTGTAAAATCCCTACACCAAAATTAAGCTACAACAAATAGAACAGAGGATTTATAGAGTAAATTGAGTGTGACATCAAACTATTCGACAAAATACATGACCCAAATCAACGTTAAAACCAACACCAGTTAAGCATAAAACATATCAATGGGTATTAAGGGGTTCTCATAGGTTGTATGTCAAGCGTTTAATGAAAGTCCTAACCCATAAAATTACCCTAAACATAACAACAATAAGTATAGGTTTATAAAAACCATAAGGAGGGTTATTACAGTGGTATCAAAGCTTGTGAGGGTATACAAGTTTGGCTATGGAAAAAAATTAAAAAAAAATGCAGAGAACAATAGAGCCCATGGTTCAAAGGGGTAATGAAAAAGGAATCAAAGACAACAAGAGCAAGATGAGGAGTTTACAGATTGTTTGATGGAGTATGTGGCACTTGGTGAGGCATTTCACGCAACCATGTCATTCAAGGATTTATGCACCATCAAACATATTGAGTGGTATGAACCCCAAGTATCAGTGGACAAGAAGGTGAAGCTGCCAAGGAAAAGGGTACTAGTTTCTGAAAATTCTAATGCAAATGAGCACATGGATGCTCATTAGGTCTTATAAACTGAGACCACAAAGAAGATTTGGGTAGAATCACAAATTGACTTGCATGCATCTAGTCATGTGGAGGATGTGCATAATGCGGATGACAACACAATAGCATCTAGTACACCTTTAACATTGTCCTATGAGGCCCATAACACTAGCGCACATGATGGACAAGTTGATGGCGCATATGGTGAAATGTCCCAATCAGCCAATGTTGAGAATTCAACATCATACCTTAGTAGTGATGCTTATGATGATGAGGGTGTGCTAGCACCTAAGTATGATGAGAATTCAAAACCTTATCCTATTTATGACATTTATGATGATGCAGGCATGATTATACCATAATATGACAAAGTTGGGTACTTAAAAAATTGCCATGGGATATTGGTCTTTCTTCTCAGGAGCCATGCGTGGAGGAGGACAAAGAAGGGGTTGATTTAGTGGATGAAAACAAATCAAAATTTTTGTATGAGGATGATAATCCACATGAGTTCCATCATTTCATGGTATCATCTAATGAGTTAGTTGGTGTTGATGGGGATATGATTCTTTCAGATGAAAGTAAATCAAAAAATCCCTTGTTTGACAACCCACACCATGTTGATGAAAGTGAACAAAGACCCTTAACATTGCATGATTTGGAGGATTGATTATTGGTCATGGAGGATAAAATTGTACAAGTGTTGACAAGGGAAGATGGTGCTCATAAGTTCATTGAAGATCATATTTGGAAAACATAGATGGAGAGACAAAAAGGAGTTGTAGGTGGAGTCACTAGTGCCCAGTTGCACACAATCAAAGAAGCACTAGAGCAGATGAAATCATATTATTTGAAATTGTTCATGGATAGAGACCTTGCTCTCAAGTTCACTGAAGATAAGGAAAGGGAGGTTGAGGAGATTTGTTACCAATTTATTTTGACATTATTTTCATCACTTACAATAGAAACTCCATCATATTTGGCAGCTGTGACACATGAGGACATGAGTGGCACCCATGATTTGAGGGAGGAGCCTCTTGTGACAATCCTGCACAAGGATCATTCAGAGTTGCAGGTGATTGAGGAGAGGTATTCCACAAAGAGTTTTTAATATGCTCGTGTTTTTCATTGTGGGGATCGTGAGCCATTTCTTTTGGAGAGCCCACTAAAGGCTCAAGGATTAGCTACGAAGGAGATAGTTGAACACATTCCTTGTGAAGCAGCGTGTAAGGAAGTATATGCATCCATGGATTGGGTGGACATGTATATGAAAAACATGGGCATGCTCTGGGATACATGTTAAGGTGACATCAATAGAGTGATGGATACCATAGCACCTACATGATACAAGATGGTACATGACGATTCAATGATAGGAAACAATATGCAGGGGTATTCATTGACGCACAGTAGTTTATAGTGGAGTTTTAGAGTTTTTCCTCTAGGGAGACCTCTTGATAGAGTCCTCAAGCATACCATTGAGTTGAGGTTACCCAGGGTCGATGAGTGGATGGGTGAGCTTCAGGGAGAAACATATACCTCAATGATCAATCTTCATCTTGGATATCACCATATGAGGGACAGGGAGCAAGATACTCATAGGTATGCTTCCAAACTTCATTATGATTTCTTGGTCATGCCCTTGGGGTTGACCAACGCACTAGTCACTTTCTAGTCTTACAATACTGAGACATCTAATATTATTATTTGATGCCTTCATTATGTACAACAGGACATGGGAGTTTCAACTGAGTCAATTCAATGAGATAGGTGGGATTGTGGCCATGACATAGTTCTTTCATTTGGATTTTTTGATCAATGCATGGGGGGAGATTTAGACCCTATTGGATCGGTTCACAGAGGTGTCAACATCAATCATTAGGAGTGGTGAACTTCCAATTTGGTGGTGGGATCTTGACATTCATCTGAGTAATGGATTGCTTCAGATTTTGGTGAGGATCCACGGAGTTGTGACAGTGATTGGTCTGTTTTCTTTTTGGGATGTCAGGCAGGGAGATGATGAGACTTATTCTATTTGGAAGGATATATTTTATTTTATGATACCCAGGATTGAGTCCGATAGTGGATTTGAAGACTTTGAATTCACTGAGATGTTGTGGCAAGATATGACTTGTGGTAGTGGGTTCAACCCTTATAGGTATTTCATCTTGGGGTTCGAGGAGAAGAGGAGGTAGTCTAGGTACGATGGTTAGACCATTATGATAAAAGTGGCGCAATGTCAGCATGGTGGTTCCTTTATGAGATTATCTTGGGACCCTAGGATTATATTGTTTAGCAGTTCAACGATTGATAAAAAAAAGAGCGTGTTTTACTTTCAGGAGTTTACTACTGGAGTGCATGGGATTGGTTTTTTGGAGGAGAAATTCTCTAAGGAGTTGACCAAGTTTTTTCAATATCTGATTGCTCTACTTACCTATAGCATTCAAGAGGTCTCTCGTGCTAGTACCTTGCAGGAAAATGCTTTTAGAAGAGGGTGCTTCACTTCTTCCATATTGGTTTAGGACCCAGGGATCACTCTCAGTTTCAATTTGGTGCAACTTGTTGATCTTATGGTTGAGATGGAATTGCTTGAGGACAAGCAATGTTTGGGAAGGGAGTACTATAATGTCCCCATTTTTGGGCCCCATTGCTTTTTTATTGGAGATGACTTTTAGGGACCATGTTAGCATGATCAGAGGGGTATTGTAACATTACCAGTGAATTCAAAGGGTTTATATGGGTTATATGATGCCCAGTTAGGCTCGATTATCATCTTTCATCATTTGGATCACTCCTATGCAATCAATTTTGGTTCTGAAGCATTTCAACTATTCATGTAATTTTGGGAGTATTATTGAACATAATTTAGTTAATCTCCCTAAGAGTGTTATTTTAATCAAATTACCAGAAATGATACCTTAGTGTAATAGCTCATTGGAACCGGGATAAATAGCTCTTAAGGTTGGGGTGATGAAACATGACTTCCAATACCGAATATGTTTGTAAATTCAAATAAATCACTTTTTGGAGTAAAAAGGTCCAATAAATTAATAAAGTGATTTTAGAGAAAATATTAAAGATGAATTAAAAAGTCACTTGAGGAGATAAAAAGTGAAATGGGTATAAAGAAGAGATAGGAGCTCATTTCCTCTCATTTTATGTTGATGATCTTTCTGATTTGATTTGGAGAGCTCTTGGAGTCTTTGGGGTTTGGAGGAAACCCTCATTTGGATTGGTTTCAGTGGTGAAAGATTCCACCCTAGCTAATCAGGTTTCGGTGGTGAGAGATCCACCCTAGCCAATTGGTGGGGAAGATCACTCAGATCTTCCACTTGTTTCCATTGTGAGGTGGATGTTAGAAAAACAGGACCGCGGAGCAATAAAATAAAACAAATGCAGAAACAAAACACAGAAGACACACAATACAAGAGAGACACAGATTTACGTGGTTCACCCAGTGTGGGC
>JZKD02S1799869.1:487132-511631 GCA_000966675.3 Picea glauca | reverse complement strand
TTACAATATACTTTTATAAGGCAATTTTTGCTTCGGGGGCTTCGCTCCCGAACCCCCATCGGGGGACGCTGCCCTCGAACCCCCGCTGGGGGCCCGCTTGCCCCCAGACCCCCCAGCCGGGGGGATAGGCCCCCCGGACCCCGCAGAGGGGGTACCCCCCCTCTGCACTCACCCGCGTGGAAGAGTGTACATACTTCTGGGGTGTAAATACTTCATGGGGTATAAACACGGCTGAAAGCAAGGACCTTTGAATCAGGAAGATAATCAGGGTCCACAACCAACAGTGGAGATCCACTTTTGCAACAAATTTGGGGTTTGTATAAACCATATTACTTCTGGAGGAAATTGTATTGTTTCAGAGGCGGTTTTTTTCTCTTATGCAGGTTGTTTTCTCTTGGAAGAGAGGTTGTATTTCCTAGTGGGATCATCATTCCTTCTTGTAGAGGTCATGTATTAATTGGGCAGTCGAGTTCCTTTGAGGGAGAGGTCAAGATCTAGTGTGAGGCCAAATTTCTACATCAACAACCAAATATTAGTTGTGGGGACAAGTTATTTTTGGAGGTGGACATTTTATCTTGTTTGGGGGTTGATCTCTTGCATGAGGGTCGAGTTCTTGATGTATGCAGGCCGAGTTTGTGAGTAAGAGCTTAATTCTTCTTGTGTGGGTGTCTCCTTTTCCAACAGGATCCGCCTTCTTCCTTAGCATCCATAACCAACATTGTAGGCAACAAATGACAACTTGAGATTAGCAAATCCAGTCCATATCAACTTATAAATAATTTTGTATTACTATTATATCATATCAATCCAAACATGTATTTTGAGGTCAGAATAATAACAAATCCAATCATATCTATGGGTTTATTTGCTATTGTATTTATTTGATTGAGTATTTGGACACTTGTAATTTTGTCATTATTTATTAAATACAATAAACTACCTTTTTGGCCTCAAAACTTGTGTATCAATTGCAAAAATTTAATGAAGAAAACCAAACAACAAGTCATAAATAAACAACAATAGTAAGAGGGATTATATCTTGGTTATGTGGGTGTCTACAAAGTGTTTGTTAAAATCCATGCACCAAAAGTAAGCTATAACAAACGAAACAAAGGATTTATAGAGGAAATTGAGTATGACAACAAACTATTCGACAAAATACGTGACCCAAATCAGCCTTAAAACCAACAACAGTTAACCATGAAACATTTCAGCTAGTATTAAGGGGTTCTCACAAGTTGTATGTCAAGTGTTTGACGAAAGTCCTAACCCATAAAATTACTCAAAACATAATAGCAACAAGCATAGGTTTATAGCAACCACACAAAGGATTATTACAATATTGCACCAACATCATATATACACAATAGGATGTTAGAAGTTGTCCAAATTTTGAGGGTGTTAGGATTGGGAGGAGATAACTTACATAGAAAATTTTGCCAGAAACAACTAGAAGTTCTAAATAAGAAAGGTGCAAACAATTAATGAGCTTTCTTGAGTTGTCCATTTTCCGTAACAAATAATATACACCCCATAGTAAAGCATTTAATGCTCTATATGTTAAAATATATACCGTTCAATATATACCATTTTTTTTTTTTTATTAATTAAACAAATTTAATATATATTGTATAAATGATTAATTAAAAATAAATAAATATATTTTATATATCATTTATTTGATTTAGGAAAAAACGAATCTTTAAATTAGTAGGCAAAACGAAAAATGTCGAGGCATTTCTACATTGTGATTATTTAGATGCCCATAGATTCGTATCTATCAAAGCCACTCACTATCACACTAACAAATTGTAACCGGAAACATCTTTGGTCTTGAAAAATCATTGTTCAATTCAAACCTTAATGTCTAAAGAAGCTAGTTCAATGAATTCTCCTTCAAAACTAGAGCACATGTTGATAATTGCTTGGGTGGCATATGGATAGATATCATGTTGCCTCAATCGTTTAAAACATTTGCCACTTTGAACTTAATATTAATGCATAGCTGCATGCATCATTAATGGATATTTCTGAAAAAGTTGGCTACTTCCATTCCTATCAACTAACGGAACAACATAGTATCAACTAAAGGAACAACATTGTCGTTTTTATTTGATAGAAACATTTTGTACCATTTATTAGGATTTTTTTATTTAAATATAATGGAAATTTTGATTATAAGATTTCATTTTTAAGTTAGTTTAAAATGTTATGTATAACCAAAAACTAAATAAATTATTGACATACATTTACATCTCTTAGAATAATTGATCATTTATGTGTATTTACTTTTGCTGAAAAACTTTAGTACACAAGACACAATTAAACATTGATTAAAACATGGAATTCTTTACGTTGCATTTCCTATTGAGTGAGATTGCCCAACATAATTGTAGGGTCTAAAATTTCCAATCAAAATGAAAAATGAAAGGCTTTAGAGTTGATTTGGATTGGATCATTATATAATTTGTCATCTATCTTGGTACTTTCTAGGTGGAAAAAATGGGAGGAATCAACTTTCAGAGTCATTTTAGAGATAGGTCCCAATTTGGAAACTTAGGTCCAAAAAATCATCTGAAATCTTTTGGAGACATTTTGAGGCATAAAATATCATTTTTTTTGCTCCAAATGTAATTTATAGGAAGATTCCATATTCTACACATCGATACCTTTCCAACAATGCAAGAATCACCTTAATAGGAGTTCCTATGTGACAGCTACACCTCTTGCAAGTTGACCTACCGTGTTTACCACCATGGTACGAGTGGATCCCACATCACCCCCCATTACTCAAAACGTGTGGGGATAGCCATGTGTGGACTTTCAAGAAGATTCTAGAAGGTCCAAATCTTATCACTAACTGAGGGTTGGGGAAGTCAAAACTCTAACCTTAGATGGCTATCGAGGCATGTTAAATATCAAACCACTAGAAGAAGAAAGGATTCCATTCTTTTGTCATGTACTTGTTCCATAGTTGAGTAAAGCATCCAAGGAGTGGTATTTTGAGAGCATATTAGAGGATGTAGAAGATTATCTAGCAGTCGTTTAGGCCATAGTGTCAAAGGAAACTCCATAGTGAGTGTGTCTTTCTTTGTACTTGTTTTCCATAGCTGAAGAAAATAGAATAGAGCATATGCATCCCCTTCTAGTTGTCTTTTCTCTAGTATTTGGTTTCCCAAGATACATTTTGTGTTTAATTGTGTGGATGGTGTGTACATTTTTGTTTGTTCTTTCATTTTCATATTTAGTTAATTTCATAAATTCAACCAAAGTTAGTAATTAACTAATCCGGGATCTAAGGAAATAAATTGCAAAAATAAAAGATTTCATAATAGTTTAAGATTTGTTGTGACGAATTGTTCGAGTGGAATATCCACAACAATTTATAGATCATATTGGTATCAAAGTAGTTTTCTTTGGGATATTTGTGGAAAGTTGCAGGATCTAGGAATTGGCTTCAGAAAAAAAAATCATGGAACTCTAACAATGGTGGATGAGTATGTTCACAATAACCCTTGAGATCCAACATAAGAGAGATTTGCAAGGCTAGAAGAGAAAGTCGTTGAAATCTCTTGCAATATGTCCCTCCTCATGGAGACTCTAGCAAGAAATCTCGGACCATTCAAGGAGGTTGAATTCTCTAACTCAGAGATTAGATCAAATGGGAAATTAGAAGATAATTAAGACCAAGAAAAGGAGTCAGGGACAGAGCCCGAGAAAGAGAAACCAAGATCCATTGCCATTACCCCTTCATAGTATTTATTTAAAATCAAAGGGAAACTAGGTATCAAGCCATCAAAATGTGAGATCGATGCATTAAAGTTGAATCATTGGTTGCAATAGTTAGAGGTCTATTTCACTGTTCACAATATAGATGAGGAGCACAAGATTTCGTTGTTCCAACTGAAATAAAAGGGCCATGCATTAACCTGGGGGGAAATATACATGAAGAAGCTTAGGTTGGAGGATGATCCACTAGTAACTAAGTGGGAGGATTTAAAATCCCTCATTAAGTCTTAGTTCTACTCTATTGGGTATGTAGAGGACCAATGTATCCATTGGAATTACTTTATAAAAAGGCGGTGGCAAAGTGTGCAGGACTACACCAATGAAATCAAAAATATGGATCTCATGTTGTTTATCTCACCCAAGAACCGAGATGTACTCCTCAACTATTTGGGGGGTCTACATAGTCATCTACGGAAGAAAGTAACCCTCTTCAATACCAAAACAATTGATGAGGCATGTGTGCAAGAATAGTATCTAGAAAATATAGGCCAGAAGAAAGTACAACCAAGTGGTTCCAAATAGAAAGAGCACCAAGACGTTTTCAAGGAGGGAAATACAAAATATATGATAGTCACTGCACATAAGTGCAAGGATCCAAGAAACCACTATAACCATTGCAATATTGATGGTCACATTTGTTAAATTTGGTAGATCGGAGGTACTTCTGCATAGGCGGTGCCCAACATGTAGGAGTGACCGAGCACATTTCTCCCTAGTGAATTTTTAAAGTGATTTTATAAAGTTGAGCCTTTTATTTTATTTTAATGTGTAAAAGTGACTTTATGAAAAGTGGGTCACTTAAGTGATTTAAGTGAACTCAATGGATGATTAAGTCATGACCGTTGATCTCAAGGGAAAGTGAAGAGTCACTCAAGGGAGACCAAGGGTTAGAGGAGTTACAGATTAGAAATACACATATGCAACACTTGAGGGAGAGAGGGCACACACTTTGAGGAGAGCTTGAGTGGGAAGGTGAAGAGACACTTTTTTCAAGAGAAAGATTGAGCTCATGGAGAAGTGAGAGTAACAACAAGAGGAGGGCACATTCTCCAAGGGAAAGAGGGAGGTTTGTAATATCCCCAGGTAGAACCCCAGTTGTAATTATGAATTGTAAACATGTTTGATAGGCTGGTGAGTTGAGTTATAATAAACTAGAAGGCTTATGTGTTTATTAGGCCAGAGAGCCTAGATGTTAAGGCCATTAAGCCTAATTTTGTATATGTAAATACTCACATCATTAATATAATTACATCGATGCATGTAGATCGACCACGAAGAAAGAGTTATGGGTGACTAAGCTCCACTGGGTAGGGAAAAAGATGGGGCTAAGAGTCTAGGAAAGAGGGGCTAAGATTAAGAGCTTAAACCCAAGATAATAATATATAATTATTATTCTAAAAGTTGTAAAGAGGATATTAATTATCCTAAGTTCCTTTAGGGAGGGGAATGAGTTCCAAGTTGGGGGGGGAAACATGCTCCTAGAGAGTTAAGTGTCATCTAAACCGCATGCAGTCTTATGCTAGCCCTCTCACCGGTCTCAAGGGGGATTCTCACCATTGGTATGATACTCACCATTCTCTCTTGGATGGCCATGGTTTTTCCCCATTCACACAAACACTGAGCAAGCACAAAGTTAGTCATTTTGCCCACCATTGTTGAATTCCTCAACCACCTGAACCTCTGCTACAAGCCGAATTTGATACCCTCATTGTACCTGCACCTATGGGTTGTCTTCGTATTGTCCTGTCAGTACCATTCCCCACATCTAGTTTTGTTGTTGCCATCACCATGCCCATGTGTTGAGGAGAGAGAGTGAAGAAGCAGGTTGTCAGGCTTGTGAGAAACTCTCTCCAGATGAGAGAGTGTGCCGAGGAAGTGACCTCTCCTGGAGGAAGTCCAGTAGCAGCTCCAGAACTCTAAGAATTCCTAATTCATCCTATTGTTGAAGCCCTGGAAAGGGAGGTGTAACAACCGATGGAGTGTTTGACAGTGAAGGTGTACACTCCTGGGGTGGAACAAGCATGTGGGGAATGAGATTCTGTGAGTTGTGGGCATAAGTGGCTCCTTGGAGGAAATCCTTCTTGTTGTATTGTGCAACTTCATGTTGTCCCTGCCTACGCTAGAAATTCCTTGTCGGTGGAGTTTAGTCCTAGCTCGGGGGTGACCCACTGCTGAGAGTGATGAAAGGCGTGTTCTAAGGCTGGGAGGTTTGTGGAAGGTCTGTACGCAGTTGGTGTACTTCAATTAAAATACAAGTACCATTTACAAGTTTGGTTACATGTTGTGTATTTATATATGTTGTTATATTTATGGTTTTCTCCTTTGATTACTACATGTATGCTTTTACTGTTATTTATGCATTATGTTGTGTGATAGAAAAATGTAAATCAATTGTTAATTTGTATGTGTTATTGTCGCTTCTGCATTAATCTATGTATGAACATAATGTTTATGTCTGGTTAAAAATTGCATTAGATATATATACTATGTATATTCGAGCATGATAGTTTTCTAGAGTAGGATGGCCTGGCCCGAGTGGTCGGGAATGTCACAAATTGGTATCCGAGCGAAAAGTATGTTTACAGAGTGATGTTGCTCAACCTAGTTGTGGTTGGGGACGTTACAAAATGGTAACAGAGCCATGGTTTCAACATTGAGCCTGGATGGGCTAGGAAAGTGGAAGTTGAAGAAAAGGTTTCAGAAAGGAATTGTTGTCGAAATGGACAAAATTGAAGTTCAAAGCCCAATTTTCGACACTGAGCCTGAATTGGGTCGTATAAGTGGTTATGGAATCAGAATCTCAAAGAAAATTGTTGTCGAGACGGACAAAATTTGAATTTCAGAGCATCCCAGAGTGCCAAGAGAATACCTTGGCCATGTTTGGAAGCTCAAGAGGTATAGCGGTTCAATAAAGACAACAAAGAAAAGAGACTGCAGTAACCATGGGTTTGGAACCGCAAGGTTTGAAGTTGGGCCATAAGATCTGCATAGGGGAAAAGAAAACATTTTCCAGCTGTCAGATCTGGAAAAAAGGTGCATGAGAATTAAACTCCAAAGTCCTTAGGAATTCGTAACTTCGACAAAGTTTATAAGTTAGAGAGCCAAAGGGGTCGAAGCGTCGAAGCTCTGAAGTCCCAGAGTGGATCTACATCATAGATCTGGGGAGAAGTGCTTGACCGTTGGATTGGCCGAAGAAAAATCAGAACCGTTAGATCAAGCCAAGTGAAAGAGGTAAGGCACAGTGGTGAAAACAGATCTCAACCGTCATATCTTCGTGCAAGTGATTGTGAGTTGTAGATCTCACAATAGTTTGGGAGTTCGTCATTCGGGAGAAACAAAGTATGCTAGTGTGAAAACTCTCGAAGCCTGAAGTTCTAAAGTTTGGAGTTAATGTGGACCGTTCATAAAAAAGGGGCACGTGTCGGAAGATCAACGTATTTGGGAGTTCGACGTTCGAGATAAAAAAAATATGCTAAGGTGAAAACTCTTGAAGTCTTGAATTCCATAGTTAATCTGTACCGTTCATCAAAAAGGGGCACGTGTTGGAAGATCAATGTATTCGGGAGTTCGGTGTTCGGAAGAAATAAAGTATGCTAAGGAAAAAACTCTCGAAGTCCAGAGTTAATCCGGACCGTTCATCAAAAAGAGGCACGTGTCGGTAGAACAATGTATTCCAGAGTTCAGTGTTTGGGAGAAACATAGTATGCTAAGTTGAAAACTCCCGAAGTCCCGAAGTCAAGAGTTGATCGAGACCGTCCATCAAAAGGGATGTGTGTCAGAAGATCAACTTGTTTGGGAGTTCAACGTTCGGTAGAATTAGAGTGTGCTAGTGTGAAAATTCATGAAGCCGAAGAACAAAAGTGGTGTGGCATGACGATGTTTCTAGTGGTGATGTGGACCCTTCCTAGGCATGTCACGTGCCACCACCTTAAATGTTGACTGTTGTACCATGTGGACCTTGGAAAGTAAAGAAGTTTGGGAGTTCGACATTTGGGAGAATTGGAGTGTGAAAGTGTAAAATATTCCGAAGCCCGAAGTCCCAAAGTGACGTGGCCTACTGACGTCACCAGGGATGACTTGGATAGATGGGATGTGTGCCACATGTAAGTGATTTAAGAACCTTTGGAAGATAAAAATTCTAGTTAGAACGTGACATGTGTCACTCATCATATTGGGCCATGTGTCCGCTTCTAGTATTTCGCCACGTGGCACTCTTCTTGAGCATGGTTAGTGGGGCCTCTGATGGTCACAGGGGATGCATGGCATCATATCCCAAGGTCCAGAGACTTGAAACTATAGAAGAAATGGTTCATGATGGAATGGGAGGAAGAAATCCCTGAAGTTTCATAGCTCCAAAGTAACGTAACATGAGGACGTCCCGAGGGTGACATGGAAGTATTTGGAGATCTGTATTTTGAGAGTTTGGGGTGTGCAGATGTGAAATCCTCTAAAGTCTCAGAACACTGAAGCTTTGTAGTCTCAAAGACCGGAAGGTTGGAGTTAATCTCGACCGTTGATCAGGAAACAACAGTTGGTAACAGATGCAGTAGTTCGGAGACTTGGCACTCCAGAAAGATTGAGAGTATGGATAGTCTGGAAACCCCAAAGCCCAAAGTTCCATAGTAAATATCAGTGATTGGATGTTGGGAAGCCAAGGACCATTGATCCATACCACTTCGTGAGTACACCAATGTGATACTCTGGGAGATTTGTTTTGATGTGCTTTGGAAACCGCCAAAGCTCGGAGTCCCATATTTCTTGTCCATCATAGATCTGAACAAAGAATGTGGACCGTAGATCCACCGTCCTTCATGAATTCACCAGTTCAATGTTTTGTGATGTTTGTGATGTGCGGAAAGGGAAACCTCTGAAGTTCCAAAGCCCTAAGGTCCCAAATCTCTAGATAAGTGCCTATCAGACTAGCGCTTGGTCATAGTCGATGGTCACATGAGATTGGGGGCCAAAGAAAGAGGGCTAGCGCCCATAAATTATTTTTAAGAATAGAGAAGGGCTTAGAGATAGATCTTGTGGGGGTCCATGATTAAATAGGACTGCATTGAAAGAAGTAAAGAAGGTATGTAAACCTGAAGAGAGGATCCAACAAGGATCCAAGAGCCAATTTGACTCTGTGAAATAAAAAAAATTGTACAAAGATCGCCTTCCAGAAAGCACCATTGTGAAAACAGCTATAACTTTCTGCTTAGGATTATGAATTGAGTAAGGAGGAAATCATTTGAAAGGTCTTGGAAAGAGGATTCCAGGTATTCATCCATCTGCGATAAATGATAATGCATGAACCATAAGTTCTTATGGAGATTCAAAGAATGGGAATAAGGAAGGAAGGTTTTATGGAATATGAAAGAGTTTGGAGATAATATGTGACATCTCCAAGGATGAGTCCCGCAGTTGGAGATAGCACCTCCATTATTTCTATGAGAATGCACAGTGGAAGCATGGCATGAAGGTAATCAAATATGGAATGACAGAAGTTGAATATGCATGTCAGAAGGCTAAATCAAATTGCTTCAAGAAAGAAGTTGGTGTTAACTAACCAAGGTTACTTAGAGAACATGGCTGCAATTATAATTCATTCATGCAGGAATTGGATCAGAGGAATCCAACTAATAATGGAATGCTGCAAATTAATATCAACATAATATGTGGTTGAAAGTATGCATGGTACACAAGGAAGGATTCCTGGATGGAGTCAAGTACATGAACATCCTAAGATAATGGAAGAAGAATTCATGAGGTGGATATTAGGTCAATAATAATTTAAAAGTGAAATGATTTCTAAAGAGAAAACAAAAAGTAGCCAAGAAGAAAATGGTTCTATGCATGGGTTTGAATACAAAGGAGATGGTGCCTAACAAGAATCCATATTAAGTGACATAGATCCATGAATGACAACCAAGAGGTTGTAGGTATCACTTGAAACTATGGTGGTAAGGTAAAAGAAGTACTTTCAATTAATTCTATGGTAAGGTAAAAGATAGCAAAGAAGGCATATGTGCATCCTTACAGTATGCTAGAGATTGGCTAGGCAAGTCAAGTTTCAGGCTAGTTGGAAAAGAGAAGAGAAGAGTACAAGAAAACTTGAAGTACTAAAGTATTCATTCAGGAAAGGGTTGAAGGAGTTCAATTCCGAAGAGTAACTAGATATTGAAGATCCAAAGTCTATAAGACAACATGTTTGGAATTATAATTCATCCAAATATGAGTTAGGATAGTAGGATCCAAGGAATAAATGAAAGTTGAAGGTTAATATCAGTTGGGTATTGGCTATAAATGAAAAGGGAACCCAAGGGTGATTGGCTAGAAAGTGATCAAGACACAAATGATCACGTACAGTGGCTACAATGAGAGCACACGAAGATTCAGGAATCCGAGAAGAATTAGAGACTTCTGGGATCAACAAGGAAACGTTTTATAGGGAGAAAGAAATTGTTGCAATTTTTGCAGCAAAAAGTATGCTATGGCTTGTTGGGACAACTAAAGAAAAAAAATGCTTGCATGTTTGTGAAGTGTTGTTGATGATGTTGCTTCATATGGAAGGAAGCAACAAAAAGATAAAGTGTTGATTATAAGTCTGATAAAAGAAGCATGAAATTTTCTACTGTCATCTACTAATCATGTAACATCAAATTCGTTTAATGGCAGCTATGCAGGTAAGTATTATCTTTTGAAATTATGTTACATAATTGCCAAAGGGAAATTTAGGTAAGAATTTTCCCCGATTGAATTTTTATGATACACAGGATAGTATTATTTGAATTTATTAACATGAATAAGATACCACTAGATGTGGTAAAGGCTAGAGGCTTGTTATAGTTATCAAAGATTTTATCTTTTGAATGCACACACTGGCATAGTAGAATGTCATGTTAATTTGGTTATAGGGTAATAACCAGAGAAATAAAAGATAAGAACTTGTTATAGCAATGAATGCAAGTGAAGCTAGTCATGTATGAAACCATGACATGGTTGGATATGAAAAAGTATGGATATGGGAAGGTTATGAACCACACATGTACTAAAATATTCCTACCTTTAAATAAAACTTGGACTGCAACCTTTTTGCTAACACTAATAAACAAATAATTATATTCTTGGTGTAGTGTTCGGGTCGAAAGGAAGACATCCAATTAATTGGGAAAAAAATAGGAAGTGTGTGGGGAATGTGTCAGGACATTGGCCAAAATTCAAACTTATGGATGGTGAGATACATGACTGAGATAAAGAGAATTATGTAATTCAATGCAAGATGCATTGATAATTGCACTCATGCATAGTAAGTGATAGAATTGTATACTTGAATATATTTGTTGAATGTGTTTTGTAAGTACATGCATATATATTATTGCATGGAAATAATTGTTACTAACAACTATAATGTTGTTAACTCATGAAGTTAAGTACATTTCAGGAGTTGTTAGATATTGCAACAGAAAATTTGCAAGTGAAGTCGTCATGTAAGCATTGACTATAAAAAACTTTTCTGTTAAAAAAAAAAGAAAAAAAAGAAGTAATGAACTTACATATATTAATTATGAATATGCATATGCATAGAATGATGAGTCATTTTATTTTATTAAATTGTTTGGTAATTATGATTGAATTACTAGGTGCAAGCAATTCTAAGATCACTGCATATGGTTTTATACATATTACAATTGAATTATGATGTACAGGAAATACTGATAATTTGTTGGTTGTATGTAAGATGAAGCATTCCTAATATGACAACATCCAAGAAGATTTATGAAATAGAATTTCATGTTTTGGGAAAAAATTGAATTCCCTTTTGAACTAAGTTTGAGTTCCTAAATGAATTATTTTATGTTCTCTCATGATAACTGCATGTGGATGATGCAAATGAGATGATGTTGATTATAGTTGGAATGTTGAATACAAAGAGTAGCTTGGGGAAGATGTTGATTAGAGACAATGGATCTTACCCTGTGGATCCTCGGTCGATCTGGGTGTGTGTACACTTCTCCTTGGGTTTACTTAGAGAAGTTTGGAGCCCTGGAGGGAGAAGTGTGGGGATAGGTTCCCTAGTATGAGGCTTGGAGGGTACCTGGAGACCTCTGAGGGAAGTTGGAACTCCTGGAGCGACAGTGCTCTGAGACTTCATGTTCGGTTTGTGTTGGAGCCCTGAAAGGAAGGTGCATACTACCTTGGGTTGTACATGCATGTGGGGAATGAGAGACCATTGGTTGGATGGCTGCTAAGGTTTAGTACCTTGGCCTAGGCCATGTTGATATGGATTATGGACCGTGGTTATCTTGGGAAGCCATTTCCTCGATGGATTCATAGCCCTGCTCAGGGGTGGAATGTCTTCTCAATCAAAAGATAAGTATCAATTCTCTATTCATTATATGTTGTGTATATTGTATAAAGGTTATAATGTTATTAGAATTGCTTGTATATATATTGCATGTATGTTCTAATGTTGCTATTGAATGAATAGGTGTATGACCAGAGTGTTTACATCTGTGGAGTCATAACCCCTGCTGAGAGTTTATCAACAATGAGATTTAAGGTTGGGTGGAACGTCCTGGATCTACAACCAGTCAGTGCTTTCAATGAGGTTTAATTGAAGAATGTAATAAGGAACAATGAGCTGAATTATTTCTTGAAGCAGCTCTATGGAATAGAGCAATTAAATTTTAGCTGCAGTATGAACACCAGAATTGGTGCTTGAAAGTAGACCAATGGGTGGATATCAGGATTCCAATAGCTAAAGCTCGGATCTTTTTGAAGAATTTTTGAATTGTATATGTACAAACAAGTTGCATTGAGGACAACACAAAAATAAGGGGAGGAGATTGTAATATCCCCAGGTAGAACCCCAGTTGTAATTATGAATTGTAAACATGTTTGATAGGCTGGTGAGATGATTTATAATAAGATAGAAGGATTATGTGTTTATTAGGCCGGAGAGCCTAGATGCTAAGGCCATTAATATTGATTTTGTATATGTAAATACTCACATCATTAATATAATTACATCGTTGCGTGTATACTGACCATGAAGAAAGAGTTATGGGGGACTAAGCTCCATTGGGTAGGGAAAGGGATGGGGTTGAGAGTCTAGGAAAGAGGGGCTAAGCTTAAGAGCTTAAACCCAAGAGAATAATATATAATTCTTATTCTAAAAGTTGTAAAGAGGATATTAATTATCCTAAGTTCCTTTAGGAAGGGGAACAAGTTCCAAGTGGGGGGGAAATCTTCTCCTGGAGATCCAAGTGTCATCCAAACCACATGCAGTTTTATGGGGACTCTCTCACCAATCTCGGGGGGGATTCTCACCAATGGGGTGATACTCACCATTCTCTCTTGGCTGGCCATGGTTTTTCCCCATTCACACAGACACTAAGCAAACACCCAGTTAGTCATTTTGTCCGCCATTGTTGAATTCCTCAACCACCTGAACCTTTGCTATAAGCTTAATTTGATACCTTTGATGTACTTGCACCTGTGGGTTGCCTATGTATTGTCTTGTCAGTACCTTTCTCCACATCTAGTTCTGTTGCTACCATCACCATGCCCGTGTGTGGAGGAGAGAGAGTGAAGAACAAGGTTGTCAGACCAGTGAGAAACTCTCTCCAGGTGAGAGAGTGTGCTGAGGAAGTGAGCTCTCCTAGAGGAAGTCTAGTAGCAGCTCTAGAACTCTGAGAATTCCTGATACAGGTTGTTTTTGAAGCCCTGGAAAGAGAGGTGTAACAACGGATGGACTATGTGACAGTGAAGGTGTACACTCTCGAGGTGGAACAAGCATGTGGGGAATGAGAGTCTGTGAGCTGTGGGTGTAGCTGGCTCCTTGGAGGAAATCCTTCATGTTGTACTGTGAAACTTCATGTTGTCCCTACCTAGCCTAGGAATCCCTTTCTGGTGGAGTTTAGTCCCAGCTCGACAATGACCCACTATTGATAGCGATGAACAACGTGGTATATGGCTAGGAGATTCGTGGATGGTCTACACGTAGTTGGTTTACTTCAATTAAAAGATAAGTACCATTTCCAAGTTTGGTTACATGTTGTGTATTTGTATATCCTGTTATATTTATGGTTTTTTCTTGTGATTACTGCATGTATGCTTTTACTTTTATTTCTGCATTATGTTGTGTGATAGCAGAATGTAAATCAACTGTTAATTTGTATGTGTTATCGTCGCTTCCACATTAATCTATGTGTGAACATAATGTTTATGTTTGGTTAAAAATTGCATTAGATATATATACTATGTATATTCGAGCATGATAGTTTTCTGGAGTAGCATGGCCCGACCCGGGTGGTCGAGAATGTCACAAATTGGTATCAGAGTGAAACGTGTGTTTACAAAGTGATGTTGCCCGACCTGTTGGTGGTCGGGGATGTTACAAGGTCCATCTAGCTAGAGAATGGGCACAATTTCCAAGGAAGGAGAGGGTTCGTACATCTGAAGGAGGGCACTATTTCCAAGAGGAGAAGAGGGCATTCCTTTCTAGAAATTGTGGCATTAAATGCTAAGTTGACAATAGTGAAAACGGAGGTTGTACAACATTGTTTAGAGGTCGTACAACTACATAAAAGCACACAAATAGAGGCAAGAGGAGGGCATTCGTTTCTAGGTGTTTTGTTGTATGAAATTAGTGTAGGAAAACACTACTAATGTGCATAGATATCAATATTCTATTTGTTGTTAAAGGGACTATATGTTGCAGAAAATGAGGTATGTTTTGTGTAGTTTTTAGAATGCAAATCGAGGAGGCTTGTTGGCACATTTTTCAAGAATTTATTGTTGTTGATTACTTGTTGTTGTAAACTCTAACATGAAATTTCTTTGAGCTCATTAAGAATAATATCCTTGAACTAGTTTTCCCAAGTTGGGTTTTTCCAGGGGCATTGCCCAAGAATTTATAGTGTTCAAGTGGTGTGATTTGTCTATTGTTCATTATTATTTTCACTATTATTTTAGTTTTGGATCTCTTTCTTTTAGTATTTCTGCTCATAAAGTACAATTTAGTGTTGATTTTATTGATTTATTGTTGAATATTTATAGGAGATTGAAATCTTTTTATGACTTAGTGTATATCTGAACTAAAATTTCTACATGGTATCAAAGAAGGAGCTATGAGGTTCAACATATAAGATATTTGAAACTTGATTTGTAATGAGTAGTTTTTCTTGGAAGAAGGGAAGGGAAAAGTATTCTTTTCTTGAGGGTTTCCAGAATAATGTTTCTCGTAGGAGGAAGAAAATGAATATAGAAACCAACAAGATCAAACGATAGATAATGGGCTAGGGTCTAATATGTTGTAGAGAGGAACCAAATATTTCTCTTGTAGGAAAGAGTAAGGGAAGAAGAAGTCTAGTGATCAGGCCACCTCACAGGACATGAAGCACATCTAGCCATATGATGGGAACCAATTGAATGTTCCTTAGTGTGTCAGAGATAGACTTAGACATGCATCTGCATAGTGGGGTCAACACCACACATGCAATGAAGGGAGTTGGAACTATGGATTTCCAACTAGAGTCAAGAGGTTCTATGAAGTTGGCAGAGGTGTCACAAGTACTAGAGCTAAGGGTCAAATTTCTCTCTGTATCAACTCTAGTGGATAAGGTGTATGAAGTGATGTTTGAGGATGGACAGGTTCTCATACAGTTAGAGAGAGAAACCTTGGATGCAACACTGAGGCTTGGCATCGGGAAAGGTATGATGTACATGTTGTTGGGACGAACTGTGTTGTGGTCCAGTGGATTTCTGGATGCAAATTATGTGTCAGAGAGTGGGAGGTAGCATGAGAGAGAGAGAGAGAGTTGATATCGGGGACTCAGTCCTCTTCTAGGACTCTGAAAGGACTCAAAAGACATGAGTTGACACAGATGAATGCTCAGGAGAGTGTGAAGTATCCTAGGAGCATATCTTCAGTTCATAGATCAACAGAGGTAGCAACATGTGCTTCCAATGCAGTGGGAGAAAAGGTCTCTAGTTCAGAGGGAGCAACTACAATAGCGAATGGGATGATGTATTTGGAGACAAATTATGGTGGAGATACCAAAAGTAGCTCCCTCGCTAAGAGGGACTATTATATTTGGTAGCTCTTAGGTACTTATGCATAGGAGGCGCCCAACATGCGAAAGTGACTGAGCACGTTTCTCCCTAGTGAATTTATTTTTATAAAGTGATTTTATAAATTTGAGTCTTTTATTTTATTTTGATGTGTAAAAGTGACTTTATGAATAGTGGGTCGCTCAAGTGATTTAAGTGAATTCAACGAATGATTAATTCGTGAACATTGATCTCAAGGGAAAGTGAAGATTCACTCAAGGGAGACCAAGGGTTAGAGGAGTTACACATTAGAAATGAATATATGCAACACTTGAGGGAGAGAGGGTGCACACTTTGAGGAGAGCTTGAGCGGGAAGGTGAAGAGTCACTTTTCTCAAGAGAGAGATTGAGCTCATGGAGAAGTGAGAGTAACAACAAGAGGAGGGCACATTATCTAAGGGAAAGAGGGAGGTTCGTACAACTAGAGGAGGGGAATCATTTCCAAGGAAGGAGAGGGTCCGTACAGCTAAAGGAGGGCATGATTTCCAAGAGGAGAAGAGGGAACGCATTTCCAGAAATTGCAACACTAAATGTTGAGTTGAAAACAGTGAAAAGGGAGGTCGTAAAACATTGTTTAGAGGTCGTACAACTGTATAAAAGAGCACAAATTGAGGCAAGAATATGCCATGCTTTTCTAGGTGTTTTGTTGTACGAAATTAGGGCATAAAAATACTATTAATGTGCACATTTATCAAGATTTTATTTGTTGTTAAATGGATTGCACATTGCAGAAAATGAGGTATGTTCTGTATAGTTTTTAACATGCAAATCAAGGAGGCTTGTTGGCACATTTTTCAAGAATTTATTGTTGCTGATTACTTGTTGTTGTAAACTCTGATATGAAATTTCTATGAGCTCAATAAGAAGAATCTCCTTGAACTAGTTTTCCCAAGTTTCCTTTTTCAAGGGGCATTGCCCAAATATTTCTAGTGTTCAAGTGATGTGATTTGTCTATTGTTCATTATTATTTCCATTGTTGTTTTAATTTCAGATATTTTTCATTTAGTATTTCTTCTCATAAGTACAGTTTAGTGTTGATTTTATTTCTTTACTGTTGAAGATTTATAGGAGGTTGAAATATGTTTATGACTTAGTGTATATCTGAGCTAAATTTTCTATAACATTGAGGAAAAGCATTGGAAACTGCATCCATAGTTGAACCCTAAGAACCATAAGAAGGATGCCAAGAAGATTATTTGCACCTAAGTAGAGAGTATCTCAGGAGTGGATTAGAAGATTGTCTGCACCTCAATGAAGAAGGAGGTGAAGTTGAGTATCCTTCATCACAAGGAAGAGAAGGACATGACCAAACTCTTCCATATCAATATCTAGGTCAAGAATACCAATTTAGACACTCTATTCGATTCTGGTTCACATGACAATCTCATAGTAGTTGATTTGGTCAACAGGCTCGGGTTGGGGGTTCATGATCATCCTAGCCCATATCCATTGGGGTGGGCAAACAAGGATGCATAGATCAATATAAAAAAACATTGTAAGATCAAACTTGTTATTATAAGTGCAAATTTTATTGATAAAGTGTAGTTAAATGTATTACCCCTTGATGTGTGTGGTGTAGTGTTTGGAATCCCCTACATGTATATGAGGGATGTGATCTTCACACGGAGAGAAAACCAATACTGCATGATCAAGGATGGGAAGTATTTCATCATCAATGTGCATAAAAGTAAATCAATGATCTAACTAGTAAGTGCCAACCAAGCCAAAATTCAATTAGTTCAAGTAAGAAGTATGTTTTGTTTTTCTTATGAGAGAATAAGTCAAGTGATGAATCAGTAAGAGTAAAGGAATCCTTGGAGGGATGTACTAAAAAGAAAAAAAAAAACATTTAGAGGATTTTTTACAAGCATACAAAGCAGTTCTCTAGGATCCTAAAGGACTACCACCTAAGAGGGAAGGGGAGCACGAGATACAGTTATTTTTTGACTCTCCATTACCAAATATTGGGTTGTATAGACAATATGTTCTAGAAGTAGACGAAGTGAAAAAATGGCTGCAACAACTATTGGGGTAGGGAGAAATTTGACCAAGCACCTCACTTATGAGACACCTATCATTATAGTACCCAAGAAGGATGATACTTGAGAATGTGTATTGACTAAAAATATTTGAACAAGATTACACTCAAGAATCGGTACCCTCTTCCTAGGATTGATAATTTGTTAGACTAGTTGTAGCATGCCAAGTACTTCACCAAGTTGGATCTCAAATCAGGATACCACCAAGTACACATCAAAGAAAAAGACACTTGGAGTACCTCCTTCAAGACAAGACAAGGTTTGTATGAATGGTTGGTCATTCCATTAGGTTTACGTAATGCATCGACTACATTTATGAGATTGATGAATGATGTATGGAAACCAAATTTAGATTCATTTGTTATAGTGTATTCAAACGATATATCGATTTATATCTCTACTTGGGAGGAGCACATCTCACATCTCATGTAGGTGTTAGATACTCTGAAAAAGCACCAAGTGCTATATAACCTCAATAAATACGAGTTTTCTCAACAGTCATTGGTGTATTTGGGGTTTGTGATCGGTGGAGGGGAGCTCAATATAGATCTTGTAAAGATGGAGGCCATCATAAAATGGTTAGTTCCTATTAATGTCATTGAAGTTAGGAGATTTGTTTTGGTAGCACAATACCTATGAAAGTTCATAACATATTTCTCAATGGTAGTTGCACCACTTCACACCATAACAATGAATGGTAAGAGTTTCTAGTGGGGAAAGAATCAACATAAATATTTTCCTGAGCTAAAACGAAAGATTATTCAAGCACCAATTCACACATTTCCTAACTTGAAGAATACCTTTGAAGTGGATATAGGTGCAAGTGGGTATGCTATGGGAGAAGTTTTGATGCAAGGAGGTAAGTCAGTATGCTATCACTCTGAGATGTTTCAAGGGGGAGTTTTGAACTAACCTACATTTGAAAAGGGATGTTATGCCTTAGTTCAAGTTGTTAAGAAGTGGAAGCACTACCTGATGGGAAAGAAAACCATTATCCATGCATATCACCGTCCATTGCAGCATTTGCAAGCCCAAAGTAAGCTACATCAAGCCAAAAATTACATGTGGATGGGGGTTTTACAACAATTTCATCTAGTCATCAAGTCTAAGAAGGAAAGCACTAATAAGTTGACATAAATGATTTCAAGGCCACCCACATCTAAGATTATAGTTTTTGGAACTCGTATGCACATCTAAGAAGCATACACATAAGATGAGGAATTAAAAGAGGTGTTTTAGTAGCTGCAAAGCCAAATTCATGTAGAAGAAGGTGATGAAAAGTATATCATGTCTAAAATTGGTTACTCTACAAGATAGAGAAGCTCTATGTTCCTAAAGGAGAAATATTTCATCTTATCAGAGAAGCTCACACCTCCAAAGTCGTAGGACATTTTGGTGTTGGAAAGATAGTTGCAAACTTACGAAGGTACGTGTATTGGCCCATAATGAAAGAAGATGTAGAACAACATATTAGAGGATGCATACTTTGTTGTACCATCAATACAAGTAATAGAAATGAAGGTCTATATCATCCATTAACTATACCCACTAGACCTTGGGAAATCATTTCCATGGATTTTGTGGGAGGTTTACCAACAACCAGGAAGGTACAAGACTATCATTTTGTGGTAGTTGACATATTCAACAAGATGTGCATTCTTATACCTTGTAAAAGTAACATGAGAGGACAAGAAGAAACAAACATGCTCTTTGAATAGGTATCGGTGCACTTTGGGATACCAAGGAGAATCATCTCATACATGGATACCAGATTTCTCAGTTCCTTTTAGACTACACTCTGAGAGAAAATAGACATGAAGTTGAAGAGATCTACAACATTCCATCCACAAATAGATGGAAAATAAAAAGTGGTCAACAAGACTTTGGTGCAACTTTTAATGGGTTACAATAAGAAGCATATGAAGACCTAGGATGAAAATATGATCTATATTCAACACTCTTATAACAAAGTGGTCCACACTTCTACTAGTAAGTCCCTTGGATGTTGTTTATGGGAAACAAGGAGGAGTTAGGAAAGAAACCATGAGAGAAGCATTAAAAGAATATAATTTTGTGGAAAATATTATCCAAATCCATTTGCAAGTACAAGAGACACTAAAGAAGTCACAAGAAAGGTGAAAGGCATGACATGATAGCAAATAATAGAAAAATGATTCAAAGTGGGAGACAAAGTTTGGTTACAAATAAACAAGGAAAGACTACAGGGTCCTGGTAAGAATATCAAGGCTCTATGGTATGGCCATTTTTAGGCATTGGATAAGGTGAGAGATAATTCCTATAGACTCAATCTACCCCCATACATGTGCATTTTCTCGGTAGTGAATGTGGATAATTTGAAACACTATGAGCCTTCGATATTGGATCATGAGGAGGAGAGGGTCCTACCTACCATACAGAACTTAACACCATATGCTCAAGAAGAGTTGGCATAGGAAAAAATTTTGTAGAAGAGGTCTAGAACTTCAAGACATGGGCAACATGACCTTTGGTAGATTAAATTGAAATAACAACTTCTAGGCAAGGCCAAATAGTACTCCAGGGAGAAGGTAGAGAAAACAAAATTTCACCTCATTCAGTAAATATTTCGGGGATTGAAAGCCTCCCTTAATGGGGAGGTATGATCCATATTGGATCATTATATAATTTTTCATCTATATCGGTACTTTCTAGGTGGAAAACATTGGAGGAATCAACTTGCAAATCCATTTTAGCGATAGGTCCCAATTTGGAAAATGGGGTCCAAAAAACTATCTGAAATCTTTTGGAGCCATTTTGAGGCATCAAATGACATTTTTTTTTGTTCCAAACCTACTTTGCAGGAATATGTCGCATTCTACACACCGAGACCTTTCCAATATTGCAAGAATCACCTCAATAAGAGTTCATATGCGAAATTTACGCCTCTCGCAAGTTGACCTACCATGTTTACCACCATGTCAACCCCCATTACTGAAAATGTGTGGGGTTAGACATGTGTGGAATTTGAAGAAGATTTCAGAAGGTCCTAACCTTATCACTAATTGAGGGTTGAGGAAGTCAAAACCCTAACCCTAGATGGTTATCCGACCATGTTAAATATCGAGCTAGTTGGAGGAGAAAGGGTTTCATTCTTTTGTATTGTACTTGTTCCATAGTTGAGTAGAGCATACAAGGAGTGGTATTTTGAGAGCATATCAAAGGAGGTTGGATATTCTGTAGAAACCGTTTAGGCCATAGTGTCAAAGGAAACTCCATAGTGAGTGTCTCTTTATTTGTACTTGCTTTCCATAATTGAAGAAAAGAGAGCAGAGCATATGCCTCACCTTCTAGTTGGATTTTCTCTCATATTTGGTTTCCCAGGATACATATTGTATTTAACTATGTGGATGTTGTGTATATTTTTTCCTGTTTTTTCATTTTCATATTCAATTAATTTCATAAATTCAAGCAAAAATAGTGATTAACTAATATGGGATCTAAGGAAATAAATGAAAAAATCTAATATTTCATAATAGTTTAAGATTTAGTGCGATGAACCGTTCTAGTGGAATATCCATGACAATTTACAGATCAAGATTACACTTAACCTATGTCATATTTTAGTCATTAAGTCAATCTTTGATAACTATTAACATTTATTATTGGCCCTTTGAATGATAATGTTACCAAACAAATTACATAAACTAACATACATGCTCAATATATGTAGGGAATGCCAATAGAAAAACATGGCATGGAGATGTGTTCTTAGTTCTTAGGTATAAGAGGAAGGAGAACTATAAAGTCATAATTAAAGTAAAAATTCGTCTTAAAAATCTAAAATCTTCTTAACTTTTATCACCTTAGGGATGGTATTAACTTCATGGAGACAACATGGATCACAAGTCGCCAATAAGGTTCTTAGTGTCAATATTACTTAATGACAACAATTGTACACATTGTTTTACATAAGTGTGTAGTAGTTTCTTGGGATGAGTGGAATTACCTTGAGGCAAATATTTGCATGCATTAAATTATCCTTGTGATTGAACCATCAATTATTTTGCATTTAACATTTATCAATGGATATCAAACATGAGTGGAAGTTGGAAAAATCAAAGGTTAATGCTAACCTAACCTTGCATTCATGAAGACCTCTAAAATTATCGAGGCTCCCTTTTCAAATCATCTTAAGAGATTTCATATTATAAAAAAATATTCTAATGCTACCACGTACATTTATATTTTCCTAAGTTCTAAATTCTTGAAATTGAGGCCTTGTGAGGACATTATTCAACCTCTGTTCTAGTGGTGGATTTGTTCCATGACAGAGGTAGATTTTATGAATGAAAGGAAATACAAAAGAAAATAATAATAATGCAACAAAAGGAATGTTTATATTCTCATTTGTATTTAAAATATGCTAATAATAATAATAATCTATTTTTAAAGTTACGACCAAGCCATACACCAAATACATTTGAAATTGAAGAGAACAAAACCTTACATTCTTTTAAATATGGACCATATATTTTACGCATACTTAGATTTATTTAATGTTAAAACCTTTTGATGTGGTGAGGAAAAATAAATATCCATATCTATACAAATTTTGAATGGGAATAACCACATTTACCACCATTATTTCACATCACTTGATTGATTATCTTTTTAAACTCAAAGTTATAAATAACACAATTTCATCTCAATCACTAAACCTTTATGCACACAAAATTTAATATTCTCAACATATGACAATTTCTATGTTATAAAAGATGTGCATTGATAGTAGCTATGGGTGGATTAAAAGCATTGCAACAAAACATCAAACATAGTAACTCTATATAGAATATAAAAAGAATAGGTTAATTAACAATTCATCAATATGCATCTTTCTTATTTTTTTTTCTATAAATAGGGTTTAACTACATTAGAATAACTTGGAGCTCCTATCAATACAATATTCTACTAATATTAGGCTTGGCATGGAGCAATGTCAAACCTTTTTTAATTAATCTCAAACCAATATATTAAATAAATAAATCAAAGAACTAGATAGTCGCAGTGGCATATGTTGGTGATTCTAATTGAATTCTTGAATTTCTTAGAGGATTGTATTTTTTTAAGTGTATTTCTTAGGGAATTGGAATTTTTTGTAAGTGTTGTTCATAAGCTTTAGAATTATTTCAAAGAGTAATAATCTTTGTCATGATGAAAAAATATTTGCGAATATGCAATCCTTGATTTGAATGTGGAAACAAGTTTGTGTATTGTTTCAAATTCTTGATTTGTGTTGAATCTTGATATATAACATTATAGGAGGTAGTGTATAATGGTCAATGTTGTTGAGATTGGTAGATTTGACATTATTGGTGAATTTAAGGTAGAAATTTGCACAACCATATATATAAACCATATATAGAGAGAGGGAGAGGGATTTGCGTTCTACAGTAAAATTGGCTAAAACATGTTTGTGCTACTTTTGTGGCAAATTTATCACTTTTCGTTACATTTGGGTACTTTTATCTTCACTCAAGTGCATCATATGTATAAAAAATAATTTGTAGCATTATAAGCTATTGTGATAACTTACCACTCTGGTATAAAATGTCATATCCTATGTTTACACTTTACATTTGTAGTGTATTTTTTAAAAGTATCCATACTTTAAACATTCTTTGGCTTAATTGTATCAACAAGGCCTCCTTCATGATTGACATAAAATCTCTTACCTTGTATCACTCTCTTGTATTCATGGACATACTTTATTTTGCATGTTTTTCTAAACTGTATTGGGAATACTTTCTTTTACATGATTTTGTAAATTATATTTCCTTATTACCAAAATTTTCCACAAATTGTACAACCATTGTAATTCAAAACATTTTATTCTCTCTTATAGATTGGAGCATTGAGATGTTTTCTATGAGACCTTTGTCTCTCTAGGTCTATTAGGGAGGATGTCCAACTGAGTTCATTGTACATATACCTTATGTAAATCAAGTAAAGGTGTACCAACATCTTTTATACTTCAGTTCCCTTACAAATTTGATCCATTTACTGCATGAAAAAATACCTAGTCATAATGGGTTTATTTAATTTAAATTGGTAAGATTTTGTTTCAATGGATACGTAATTCTAGAGGGAGGCTTTCCATTCCAATTTTTATGGTTATCGATGCATTGAGATCTATGAAGGCCATAATTTCACTACAAGGAAAACAACAATTGGCATAGGTTTAAGCGAAACTGTTTCTCCCTTCTCTATTTTTAGTGGACATTTCTAGAAGAGGTGGGCATGTAGAGGTTTTAGATGATGTTTTTTTGTCAGTACACATAAACCATTATGAAGAAATGATGTGGTTTAATATCACATGCACTAGTGTGTTAATATATATTTAAACACATTCCATATAACAATTAAAAAACATTGCTTCCCACACTCAAATTTTGTAAAATGAGAGCATTGCAAAAAATGTCACACTGTGAATACAAAATATATACACACACCAACTCCTTGTGTCTACATGAATTGTAGAGACCTGTGATCAATGTGGATGATTGTTTACTTTCCCATTATTTAGTTCTTCCATT
>JZKD02S1799869.1:454928-478188 GCA_000966675.3 Picea glauca | reverse complement strand
CATAGAAAATTGGTAGCTTTATCTAGCCAGAAAGGAAAGCTTTCTAGAGTCTTAAATCAATATATCCCATTTTCCTTATAAGTGCATGTTTTGTTTAACAAAATCTCCTAATATTCTAGTCACTTTAAAAACATAGAAATTAACGGAAAATGTGATGGTTGAGTGCTTCTTCTTGACCTACATTGGATGGAGGGGAATTTTGTTGTCGAGTATCCATTTTATATTTCAGCTAGTGTTTTTTTTCCTGATCCTTGAACACTACTTGTGCGGATTTAGTTGACATTCTATGATTTGAGGTTGTCGAATGTGAATCTTTAGTAAGGTTGAAAACCATATTCTACAATATGTTACATTCCACTTCTAAAGTATCTACTATTTATTTGTTGGACCAAGGCTCCCATTATTGTTGCATTTTTTGAGGCACAGAGATGTTCAGTTTTTGCATCTTAAAAGTTACTAAGATGAGGGAGGATCTATCACATTGGATTAAATATTCATGTCTTCATAAATATTGATGAATCTCGTCACCTTCTTCATGGACCATGCTTTCTAAATCTAGAACAAATATGCTTGAATATAGCAGAGCCAAAATGGATCCATTTTGACCAGTGAGAGTTATTTCACCATAAAATAGCCACGAACTCCTCAAATGTATCAACACTATATCCAAAACATAGTATTTTCCAGTATTTCTTCAAGACAAACTTTAGCCTTGAAAATCCATTCTCAAACCTTTCAATTTCTATGAGCTAAATGATGAGAAGATGTTAGGAAAAATATTGTCGAGAAGGGAGGCCATAAAATAACACAACATAGAGCTAACATTTTGATACAATACCCAATTACGGAAATAGATTCCAAAAACTAAAACCCAAGCAAATGTCAAATGCCAAAGCACACAAATAACAATCAATTGATAGCATTCAAAACTAGAGTCTTTAGGTAAAACTTGACCATCCAAGGGGTTGGAAAGAGGCTTACCAGATAAAATATGATCCAATTCTAGAACCTAGTTTGAATTCCTTTCCTTATCCTCCGCATTATCTCACCTTGCAAACAAAATACCACACTAGACATTTCAAGAGACATGATGAATTTTATTTCTAGCGTGGGAGGAAGATGGTGGTATGTCCTTTCATATCCCTTCACCACACTTGAGGTATGAATTATTCATTGATGAAACATGTATTATTAAATGATGGTGGTACATGGCTTGAAATTGGAACCTTCAGAACATTAGGGGGTTATGAACCGATATCTTCTCCCCCGTTTTTGTTTAAGACTCCTTATGAAGGTGTAGAGGCTTTATTATAATGTTCTGGGAGTTAGCACCAGCTATACCGTGCTTCTTCTACGATGCATTTGTAGAACTGAAATCCCACTTATTATTTTTATTGAACTTTTTCTCGATCTTGACAGCATATGAATAGGCGCCTTCTAGTGAGGATATGTACATGAATTCCATATCTGTTTAGATGTACCTAAGTAGGACACTACACTACTTTAGAACTAGGTGTCGCTCGGAGTCTTTAATACCTATCTTTGTGTGCAGGGTACGAAAGATGTTGGTGTACTTTGGCATCATCTGGTCTCTCTCTTGAGAAAGAGTTCTTCATATCGTGTATTGGTCATCATATTTTCAAATGGGGTAGTATTTCTCCTTGAGGGCATTGACAAAAGCCACCCAAGTGGGTTCTATCCCAAAAATTGTAGACTTATCTCCAATGTTTTTCTCATAGTAATTTTCCCACAAATATTTGACACAAGGAAGGGATTTAAGGAGCACAAAGGTTATTTTTTCACTGTTGGAAAATGTTTTATTAGATAAATAACCCTGTAGCAGACTTAACCATTTTTTCTAAAGCATTGGTGTCTATATTGCCTTCAAATAAAGGAATATAAAAGTTAACGTGTACCTTGAATGGAGTCGCACCTCTAAAGTGACTGTTGGTTGAAGGTGCCTCCGTTGTTATTGGAAATCGTCAAAGGATCTGGGAGAAATTATCCATAATCTCATTCCTCTTTTGCACGAGGGATTCCTCGAGAAACAATTTGATAGGATCTCATGCTCCTTAATCTCTCTTTTCTTCTATCATGGGAGGCTACTTGGTTAAGAGAAAATGTTATTCCCCAAGCTCAACTAGTTCAAGACCCAATTTTCGATAACCTGACCTCGTTGGGGACATGCATAAAGAAACAACAAAGATCAAATTACTTTGATACCACTGATCCATATTATGATGAGAATGAAATGAAGGAAATAATATAATAAAGAAACACATAGATATATTGCAAGAATCATTGTAATATAGTTGAAGATATTTTCTATTAATGAATGGAATACAAAACACTATAAAATGCAAAGTGCATAAACTAGCTAGAATGGTGGTAGCCTATCGTTGAAGAGAGAGATGTGTCAGCTATGATAATTCACAAGAAGTTGATTAAAAAGAGGAACAAAATTCCTTTTAACATAAAGAATAAATGAAAAAACCCTAAACATCTAAAACCCTAACCCCAGAAGATGAAACACCAAAAGGTTTGTGGGCCCCAATGTGTTTAGTTGATACGTCAACTTCTGGGGGGCATAACTTTTGCATACAATTTCCATTTGGGGTGCTTGGTAGCTTGTTGAAAAGGTCTAGCCAAGAAGTACACATTATGAATGGTTGAATATATGCCTTTATATAAATATTGGGCACTGTTGCACCAAAAAAACATCATTTAGGGATTCAAAACAACCTCTAAAGTTTAGGACCCAAAAACAATGTAGAAAAACTGCCAAGATGTGGAACCATTATGAATTAGTAGAATAGGTAGGTGGACACTAGTATCCATCTAGATCCATGTCTTAGTTAATATTGAGACAACATTCCCATGATATGGTCCTTCCCCTATTTTTCCTAACCAATACACCTTTGAAAATATGTTATGAAAAATATTACCTTGCAGATAGGTTAACCTCCCCTTTGGACCAAGACCCCTTCTTTGGTCCAACGATAGAAGTAAACAAATGGTTGCTACTTTCCTTATATATTTAGTTCATTACCAATCAAAATGAGAAAGAGAAAGAGTGTGACATACCTTATTTCTATGTTTGTCCTCACTTCTCCAAGCTTTAGGATTGATCTCCAAGCTCCTTTGCGCGATTCGGGACCTTCGATGAACAACAAAACAATCCTTACTCCTACTCTATGTGATTAGATAAAAAAAATATATCTATACCCTATTTGAATTCATTATAGACATTACAATGAACAATCATAATGAAAGGAATAGGCCAAGTTAATATTAATAGAAATCCAAAAGAAGGTACTTACAAATCAAGTTGATATCATTGCAATCTTCTCCAAGATCTCCTCGTCCAGTCCTTGCATGAAAATATTGAGATCAAAATGTTGAATTGTTTCTCCCAGGATAAAATGTTTGACATCTAAAATATCCCCCCCTCACCTTGGAATTCCCTCATTATATAGGACTTATAGGTTTAACCACCATGGATAAGATCACTCACTAGATCCACTAAATTGGGATCTCCAAGATTTTTAGGGAGAAAATATCTCTCAAGGATTTTAGGGAGAAAATATATCTCAAGGATTTTAAGGAGGAAATATCTCTCAAGAGCCATTAAATTAGAATTTTGGTTTGAGAAAATATCTCAACCATCCATTCTCACAACTAAATGTGAGGTGGATTCTCACACTAAATTAATTTTCATTTTATGAATAATAATGAACAATATATGTGCACATAGTATTTTGACCTTCATATGATACATTTCTCCTCCACACTAACTAGGGATTGTGAAAAATATTCTTTCATGGTGTCAAGGTGTTGTGACACTTATTAAAGTGCATGAAACACTTAGTAAGGTGCATATGACACTTTACGACACTTGTGACACTTAGGTGTAAATTGCGACACTTAAGTGTGACATTTTGGTGTGTAACACAATATAAATATCTTGGTGTTCAATACCTTGTTGCTTATATAACAATTGGACAACCATATGTAAGTATTATTTCTCTCTTCTCTTGCTTCTTGGTTCAAATTCAATGGAATTCAGAAACTTTGATGGCCATGACCTTCATTTTTTCCATTTAATAAGAACTTGTGCTTTGCAATTGTTAGATACCTAATCCTATAGATTATGGTGTCTTCTAAATATTATTGTAAATAATTTTATTTAGGAGAAATATGCAGAGTCATAGGTGAATAGGAATAATCATTGGATCTCTTGGAAGATGAAACCAAAGGTCATATCTAAATGTATTTGTATGTGGCTCAAATTAATAAAATATATTCATGCTAGAGCTATCCATAGGCCTATCAGTGGTATCAAAGCCATGTTGTTTTTAAGATAACTCCATGATCTTGTCTGATGGTTGCTTCCTTGAATTCTTGTATTGTATTATGAACGCACTACATGGAGAATTGGGTACCTGCGGGCCATTTTGTCAGAGCGAGGTTTAAGTTGGGACAGTCAAGACAAGTGCTAGATTAAAATCTAGTTCAATGATTTAGGTGTGAACATTAAATTGAATGATTGTGACTTCCCTTCTCTAATAGTTGCATCTATATTAAGATACCAATTGGATGAGGTCGAAGGTTGGCAACTACGATGTGTTGTAATGCAACTTTGAGTTGATGGTTGAGGAAGACAAATATTGAAAAATTTATCACTTCAAGCAATTTTACTTAGTTTTATAGTAAATTCTCATTTGTATAGGAACTTGGACTGTTGGACCATGGTTGTGAATTTGTGTATCATGATAGTTGTACTACGCTCTTGTAGTGTGCACATGGTTCATGTGTTTTCTTAATATGTGTTCTATTGATTGAAATCAAAGGTTGTGTCTTCTAACATAGTTACATCGATACCAAGATGAAACATAATTAGAATTACTACAGTTATAGAATAAAGGTAGCTTCTTCTTTTTATAAACCATGAACACCTCCACATCGACCACATGTCCACTTAACATGTCTAGGAAACTCAAATATGTTGAATTAAACATTGTCCTCCCTACATATTAAATATAAATCATAATGTTTCAATAAATTCATTACCTTGTCTTTACTGTTATAGTTCTTATCTAGGTTTTGATCAATGAAGCCACTCACCCTACACAATTTTGAAGGCGCGTGATTGAAGCATCATTTCTGGGGTTTTTTTGAATGTCTTTGTGGAGGATAGAGGTTACCAAAGAAATGCATTCACTTTAGGATCAAGTTTGTATTCTCACCTTGGGAGATTTACAGTCTCATTCAGTGTTACATAGTTATAACCACTGTCGATTTCTCTTAGTGTTTGTCGAAAATGATCTATCCAAATGACTCACTTATCTTGAATATGTAAAGTTTATCTCTTGGATGTTTTTTTATTTTCCAATCAAATTAGAGTAAAGGGTACTAAGATTCCATTACTCTCTCTTATTAAATTGTGAATTACTCTAAATTACTCCAAACATATAGAGCATTAGGAGGTAGATTTCACTAGGTCATGCCCAGGCTTCCTTGTTGATTTATTAAATTTATTCGATCTCTGGTGGAGGAAATGCATTCTCTTCTCTCAATTGTTGGTGTGGTTCTCAATACAAAAGTAAATTATCTAGAATGGTCAAGAAATATCAAGCATACTCTTATCTTCAATGATATTTGGGATGGCATTTGTGATGGAGATACTTCACCTACAAAACCTATTGTAGATAAAGAGCTTGCAATATGGATGAATAAATATAAGAAAGAATAGGCATTGATTGTTGTTTCTGTAATTAAAGAGGTGATTTGTCACATCAGATCTATCAAATATTCTTGGGGTGCCTTTGAAGAAGTTGAAATTTTTGTATGATTCACGTTTAGAATTATAGCTAATTCAATTATTGTTGAAGCTCTTCAACCTAGAGTTGAAGGGTAATTATCCCATGGATTTAGCGTATGAAATTAAAAATATCATGCATAACGTTGATGATACTAGTGTGAATATATACATTTCTCTCACATCCTTCATCAAGGCCCTCTACCCCACATATTCTCACTATATTCACTTCAAGCTAGTGGTCAATTGACGTCCCTCAATTTTGAATCTTTGGTGGAAAAATTGTATAACGTGAGAAAGATTTCGAGAAGAAGACAATTCATCCCACTGGAGAGACTATGTTCCTTGCTTAAAAAGGGAAGAATAAATCACATGATTCTTCTATAGGAGAAGGTAGTTAGAGAGGACGTGGAAAGAAATTTAGAGGTAGGGAGTAGGCATAGTCAAGGTGAGAGATATGCTCTTCATTGTGTTCATTTTGGAAAGAATGGACATGATGAAAATACATGTAGGATCCCATGGGAGAATATCAGATAAAAGTAGGAACAAAAGGAATAAAAAGGTAAATCTCACGAATCCATTCATTTTTTAATTTCTCATTGCAATATCGACATAAATAAAGACTTGTTCAAAACTTCATTTGCTTCTTCAAGAAATGCATGGTTGCTTGACACAAGTGTTGCTTGCCACATGATTTTTTGGAGAGATTTCTTTGAGGAATTGAATAACAATGTAGAGGGTATAGTACACTTTACAGATAGATCTAGTCTCAAAACTATGGGAATTGGCACCATTAGGTTCAAATTACCTAGATTCCCATATTTTCTCTTACATGATGTTCTATATCTTCCTGAATCGCGGAGAAACTTATTGTCTCTTTTGCACATTCAAAAACAAGGCCATACTATTGACATGCTTGATGGAAAATTTGAAATAAGGAGGTCTTCCCACAACATGGTAATCATAACATGATGGGAGGATGAGAGATTTTTGAAGATGAAAGGGACAACTGCATGAGCATAAAATCTTGCATACCTCTTTCACCATGATGAAGGTACATTGTCATTCAGTTTATTGTGACATGCTATATTTAGGCATATCAATTATGAGAGTCTTTATACGTGTTGAAGATTTTTTTTTTTTTTTTTTTTTATGGTTTTCCTACCATTCCATAATGTGATGCATGTATCCTTTGTAAACATAGCAAGAAACCTTTTCATGATTCCACTTCGAGAGCATGTAGAAAGATAGAGTTGATACACTTTGATTTGTGTGGCCCCATGCCCATTGCATCTAATATTGGTAATAAATATATCATGGATTTTATTGATGATTACACCAAGATGTGTTGGGTTTATTTGTTGAAACACAAATCTCAATCATTTGAAACATTTAAAAAAAAATCATGTATGGATTAAAAATGAAGCACAATCTCATATTGGAACTCTTCATACTGATAATGGATGGGGATATACTTCTAATGAGTTTGATATATATATTTTCCAACATGGGATCAAACATCAAGCCATTGTTCCATACAATCCTTGGCATAATGGTGTAGAAGAAAGAATGAACTTGATACTCTTGAATATGCTACATTCAATGATATTTTTCAAGAATGTGAAATTGATGTTTTGGGATAATGAAATTTTATGTGTAGTGTATTTAAGAAACACAAGTACATCTCATTCTTTTGGGAACAAGATGCTGGAACAAGTAAGTGACAACAACAATGATAAAATGAGATTCCAATGAAAATAGTGGTGTCTAAAGACACTCTTGCACTAAAGCACAACAAGCATGCTCCATAAGAGCATGAATGATCTTGTGATTTCTCTTGATGAAAGACCCATCCAACATGATTGTGGGGATAAAATATATGCACTATTAATTCCCAACATTAAATTATAAACCAAGGAGTTGTAGACTTAGAGGTGCAAGAACATGAAATGCAGGATTGGAGCCCATTCTATCCTATTCTAAAGCTGACAAACACACTTAAAAATGGAATGAATGAAAGCAAAGATGGGATTAAAATCAAAGTACAAGAATCCAAAGTACAAGAAATGAGATCAAGAGCGGGAAATAAATGGAACTATAGGAAAACTAGAAGATTAAAAGACAAGCAAGGAAATCTGAAAGTAAATGCAGAATTTACTCAAATTGGCATTCAAATAAGTCAGCTAGATGAAGTTACTCAAACCCTCATGTATGTGTGCTACTGACCTAAAGGGGAATTTACCAGTTTTAAGAGAAAATCCTCCAAACTCCTAATTAATCCTATATTGACAAAATGATGTTCAGAGACTTGTCCTCAGGAAAAGATACACCCCGAAATGAAAGCAAAGTCAATGTGTAGGTATGGGATTAATTTTGTTTTATGTACAAGAATGAGTGTGTTGGTACATAATTAGTTTTTGTCTCATATCCAAGAATTGCTTCAATCATTTATCACTTCATATGTATTTATATAAAAGCATAACAGTCAAGCATATAACAATATATTCTCAAGACAACATAGGGATGATTTGTATATACTAAGATTACATAGTTTTCACATAAAAAAGTGGTAACTAATGATAAAAACAATTAAAACAACGAACACAAAACACTAAGACACTTTAACAATATAACAAGGCAATAAGATAACAAATAATTCAAAGCTAATACACAATAATTAATACGTAATAAATAATGTAATAATGCACATGGTGTCATAACAAAACTATTTACAATAACATGGTAAAACAATATATATAATACTAATGACAAATAAAAACAATATATAACAAGAACTTAACAAAGATAATACTAATAACACAAATGATACAACTATATGTACAATACAACAATTAACAATAAAACATTATAAACAATTAATAATATAACAATATGTGCAATTAACAATATAACATTACACATAAAATAGTCATGTGCACAACCATCACTATACACCACGAGACAATATAGTGTACAACGCCAAACGAAGAACAATATATCAAATCAATTGAGCGAAATTGAGTGAATCATGGTCAAAACTTCGTAGAAATGAAAAATGGAGCAACTTAATGTTCTGATTTGTTTTTAATTTTTCTCATGAATTTTTGTTGTAGCATTGAAATGTTTGCAGAGGAAGGGCGTTGGAGATTGGAGTGGTCCAAATAGAATATGGGTGGGGCGAATTTGGGTATCAACAGATCCAAAGTGTTAAGAGATAAAGGTAAATTTGCAAGGAGAAGAAGATAATAGAAGCTACATGTGTTCTATCTTAAGGTTTGTTCTATGAAATTCACAGTTCAATTAGCAAACTAATTACACAAAACTAAAATCAAACAACACATGTGAAACAAAGAATGAAACATTGCACAAATTATAAATTGGACAAGAATTAACCACACTTGCAATATAATTATCAAAATAAAAAAGCAGAAAATTACCCAAGGACGAAGGGGCCCTTCCCAACCTGACTAACGCTACCAAAAATGATCAGATGAAGCTCAAGGAATGCACATAAATTCAGGAACAAATGACCTTCATTAATGGGGGATCAACTTGGGTTACAAAAGAGAAGCGCAAACACTTGCTATCTTAATGAATCTCCTTGTCTGCTACCAAATCCAAAACACAAATAGACGTACCCCCAATTTACATAATTGGCATATTTATATGCAAAATCCTTGATCTAGAAGATGGAAATGACTCCTCCATTGTCGTGAAACAACAGTTACATAAATGAATATATCAAACCATCATACAGTTTTTATAAAATATTAAAACCATAATACCATGAATCTTGGACCCTCGATCATGCTGGAATACTTTGAATGCTTATTTAATTAGGGTTCCATGCTTATTAGAAAGCTTTAGACGCCATATTTTGTTTTTTCCAAACATGGGTGCATCCCAAAATTTATGCATATGTCAATGAAAGAACCAGAAATAAATCCCCATTCATTCATTTGTTTGGAAAATGGTTTGCAATGGACCCAATTGGCCATGCTAGAAACAAAATCCATGTTCCAGATTCTTCAAATTTGTCTTCATGTGCACGCAAATTGAGGGCGAAATTGATTGTCTAGAACTTTTATTAATTTGGCTGAATTATCCCCCCTGAGATGGAGTTCCACATGTGTGACTTGGTTGGATTTTGAGGCAAGTGTCTGCATTCTAACGTCGCCATGGAGAAAACCCACATTCCCAATGTTTCATAGAAATGAGTAAATATTCCAAATAATGACAGGTACCAGAATGGGAGTGTTGAGCGGGAATGTTGAACTGCAGTAATGGTACAAGAATGTTGATCATGCTAGTACAAGAATCACACTTAGTGAACCATCATTAGTAAACCATGATATAATCATATTTTAATAACTAAAAACATAGAAAATACAATGTATTAACCACAGACAAATGATGGCGTTTAATTAGGGTTTATGGTGTGTATTAACAACGAAATGCGAGAAAATGTGTAATAGTGAATGTTTTTGTATAGTGGAAAGCATGATAAAAGTGGATCTCAACACACCCCCAAACCCAAGAATTTGCATGTCCTCATGCAAACAAGGTTAACCCATGATACGCTGCTTATGAATTTATGTGACATTGTTTCTTTGTGTAGGTGTTGGTTCTTGTGAAGCAACACTATGGAAACTGATTATAATGTTACAGATTGATTTAAAATAGAGAAACACAATTATCATGAAAATGGAGGACAAGCAAAGGATAGGTTATCACAGGGTGATAGTGAAAGGTATGAGTGCGGAGAATGTGAAATGATGGGGATGGTGGCCGTATGAACTTGGACACATTTATACTATGTATCTTATATTCATTCTAAGACCAAGATTTACATGTGGTTCTTTTCTTGAATAGGCAACCATGACTTCATCCTCTTATTTATAACATTCATATAAACTAGGAATGCTTTATGATGTACAACAAGAAGACACTAAAGATGTTGCTTTATGTTTGTATTTGTATACCTCATATTTCATTTTCGTTGCTCTGTCTTATGATTAGAGTATAATTTTCATTATAATTGGTGGAGTGAAAATGGAAGGTTTGGTGCATAGTTGTGATGGTACTTTCTAAGTGGTAGTGGAGTGTGGAGTAGGTGATAGTGGTTATGCATCATGTTTTCCAAATTCTTAGTAAATTAAATAGATTTATACATGTTTTACCTCAAGTTACCCATTCTTTGAATTCTAATGCATGATGAAGTGGAAACTATGTAGAAATGGATGAAATATCTATGGAAACATGATGTGGACTGTTAAAAGTTGAAGATGAGGTAGAGCAAGGTTGAGAAATGTTGAAGAGAATGAAAGTTGATCTGCTAGATCCAGAAAAAAACTGACTGAGATGAACTAAAGATGTTGGAGATGATGGAGATGTTGGAGATGATGGAGATGTTGAAGAGAGACTCTGAAGATATAGAATGGATCTAGAGATATCCCCCAAACCCAAGTGTTTACATGTCCTCATGCAAACTGCTTAAGACTGAGTGAGATGCGGCTATAATAAAACAATTTCCACCAAATTTTGTTGATACCAATCCGAGAGTTGCTAAGAATAGAAATCTGAGAGATACTAATGAATTGTGGGCACAAATTACATGATTTCTAAGACTGACCACACACAGAGAAAATCATAAGATCGTATAATAAAATGATCATACCATGAAGTACATCCATTATCAAATTTTGACAATTTATATTTGAACAATTTTTGAAGATCTCTTATGAATATTCCCCCTATATGACTAGTTGAGATAATTCGAGCATAACCCACAAAAATGTATAATCATCTTTTCCTTTCTATAGAAAATATTTATATTTCCTTGATTAAACAAAATTCATCAAAATATTAGCAACACTTATGTCCAGAGAGCCCTTTATAAATTAGAGTAGGGATTTTGTTCTTCTCCTTTAGGAGGGAAAATAAAAGAGTATTAGCAGTCTCAACAAATGAAAACCCCATAGGAAACCAGTCAACCTTTTTCACTCTTAAAACATTTACAGTCATTCAAGTAATCAAGATAAATTTCACAATTGAGTATATTAAGATTCTAATATCATGGTCCCACTATTAAGATAATACATCTTAGATATAGTATGAATTGGATGATAGGGCCTTAAGGTCAAATTAAGGTTATTCTCAAATGATGAATAAATGGATTTTATTTAACCTTTAGTTCAACCATGCATGCTTCTTCTTAATGATTTACACAAGTATATCATTCATACAAACAAATATAGATTAGGCATATCAAAATCAGAACCCATTTCCAACAAGCTTGTTCAATACTCCGATGGGGTAATTTTGACATCTAAGAAATATCCTCCCCATACATAATTCCCCATTGCCCACGAGCCTATTCAATACCTTGATGGGTTTTCCCAGTCATACCACAGGCCGGTACCCACTACCAACAGACCTATTCAATATCTTGATAAGTTAGCCTCTTACACCCCTTTTCCATCAAAGGCTCTTGTCCCAAACTTTACCTTTAAGATAAAATTTATATATTGCATTTGCATGGGTGAATGGGGGAACATCTTTGAAAACCTTTTTATGGGATGGGATGGTATTAGGTTGGAGGATATTCTACAAATTTCCCATAAAAGATTGTTCGCATGAAAAATAGACTTATGTATTGATATTAGTCCAAAGACATATCATGGTCAAACTTACTTAATGTGTGGTGGATGAGGCCATGAGAGAATGACCTAAAGGTGCCTCTAGTCCTCAAGTTCATCTACTCAATATAATTATGGTAGTGTTCCCAGGGATAGAAACATCATGCAATCTCCTGTTACTCTTTAATAAGGACGCTCTACTGACCAACGTTGATATTAGATTAGGTTGTACTGGCTACCTATGGACTCATAATATGGAATTTTAACTTTATGTAATCCCATAGTATAATAAAAGACAAGGATGTGAGTTACTTCTATAATAAATGATCTGAAATTTTGTATAAATAATGGAAATGAAATCTCTTGAAAATGATTGGTTGTGACAAAAAGTCTTGGGTTTGATTGAACTTTTTTCTCTTTTAGTTTTGCATTATTCATGATTACCTAAACTATAAACTTCTTCAAGGAAAATAGTTCAGAAAAAATAGTAGAGAAACAATAATAAAGGTCAGAGTGTAATCTTTAGATAAACAAATTTTAGGAGAGTAATAGAAAAATGGGTTCAATTGTTCCAAAACAATCTTAGGTAACAAAAGATCAGAATAAAAGACAGTTTTGACGAAACAACAGAACCAAAAGAAATGAAATTACTTCCCTGTATAAGTCATGAAGATGTTCTCCCAATCCAACTAAAAAGAGGATACCTACAAAACTCCAACAAATCATCATAGCCTAATTTATTTAGAAAAGTTGGAAAAAGATCTGACTATCAGCTCAAAAACATATTAAAATTTTTGGGGCAAAAAACTCCTTTAATATTAGTTTCTCAACCTGATAGCTACAATTATTGAAAAAGACAAAAAAACGATGTTGCACCAATCTAACAACTATATGCAACACTTATTCATTTATTTATTATCCTACCTTACCTAAGAAAAGACCCATTTTCAAGTATATGAATATTTCCAATGAATACATGTGCATAATAGGATTATGAATATACTCACATTCAAGTTTGAATAATATACTTTAATAAGTACCCGAACATGAAGAACGAGTTGATTCGAATGATAGGATGTGAAGAGTTGTCAAAGAAGAGAGTGGTGGTTCAATTTGGTCGTTGTATGGAACCAACGTTCGATAAAGTCATGATGTTCTTGGTTCACTTCCTCATTTACAAAAATATGCATTTCTCCCTCTATCATTCCATGTAGATCATCTTTTGTCAAATGACTAGTCTCATTAGTGCATATAGGATCTTCAAAAAGGCATATTAGGAACTCCTCGATCTCAAGTTCTAATGGTGTCTCTCCATCGGATGTGGTTCATGATTCTTTAGTCTCCTCTATAATTTGGAAAAGGTGACTACAGAAGGATTTTGGATCTTCTCGTGGATGTGGCTCATGGAACTTTGATTTTTCTATGTCTTTTGGAGAAGTATATAGGTTCTTGACTATGGTCAAGATGTGCTCTTCCTGAGAAGAATAGATCCCAACTGCTGCTAGGATTTGAGAGAGTTCTTCGATACTCATTATCATCTATGAATCCATATTGTTGGTTGATGGATCCTGTATCACACATGGATTAGTGCATAGGGTTCTTACAACACCCGAAATATTTTTTATTTTTTTAATATTTTTGATGAAAATGAAATGAAAACTAACTAACACTCAAAACAATTTTTAAGCAAACCATAAGAAATAATAGAAACTAATTGCAGAATTTGAAAAGCATACCACACTTGCATGAAAATAAAGGCACTTGTGGGAAAGTAAACACACTTTGCAGGAAAGTAAGCACACTTTGTGAAAGAGAAATACACTTGCAATAAAGTAACAATCAAGGTTTTGGGGAAACTCACAATAGTGGTCATGCAGGTTCTTACCTCTCGTCTTACTGTTTCTCCTCCCCCAAGCTATGTAATTTAAAAGCAACCTACCTATGCTCTAATCCCTATAGAACCTCCTTGACAATGATGCCAAAAATGTGGGGCTAAAATGTATGCACTATTAATTCCCAACATTATATTATCAACCAGGGAGTCGTAGACTTAGAGGTGCAAGCACAAGAAATGCAGTATTGGATCCTAGTCTAGCCTATTCTAAAGCCAACAAACACACTTCAAAATGGAATGAATGAAAGCAAAGTTGGAATTAAAATCAAAGTGCATGAATCCAAAGTACAAGAAATGTGATCAAGTGCATGAAATAAACAAAAATACAAGAAAACCAAATTGAAACAAACTAGATTAAAAGACAAGCAAGGAAATCTAAAAGTAAATGAAGAATTTACCCAAACCGGCATTCAAATCAATCAGCTAGATGAAGTTACTCAAACCCTCATGTATGTGTGCTACTGACCTAAAAGGTAATTTACCAGTTTTAAAAGAAAATCCACCAAAATCCTAATTAATCATATATTGACAAAATGATGTTCAGAGACTTGTCCTCAGGAAAAGATACACCCGGAAATGAAAACGAAGTCAATGTGTAGGTATGGGATTAATTTTGTTTTATGTACAAGAATGAGTTTGTTGATAAAGAATTAGTTTTGTGTCATATCCAAGAGTTGCTTCAATCATTTAGCGTTGTATATGTATTTATATAAAAGCACAACAATCAAACATATAACAATATATTCTCAAGACAACATAGGGATGATTAGTATATACAAAGATTACATAGTTTTCACATAAAAAAGTGGTAATGATAAAAAAAATTAAAACAATGAATACAAAACACTAAGACACTTTAACAATATAACAAGGGAATAAGATAACAAATAATTCAAAGTAATATACAATAATTAATACATAATAAATAATGTAATAATGCACATGGTGTCATAACAAAACTATTTACAATAACATGGTAAAACAATATATATAATACTAATGAAAAATAAAAACAATATATAACAAGAACTTAACAAAGATAATGCTAATAACACAAATGATACAACTATATGTACAATACAACAATTAACAATAAAAAATTATAAACAATTAACAATATAACAATATGTGCAATTAACAATATAACATTACGCATAAAACAATCCTATGCACAACCATCATTATACACCACGAAACAATATAATGTACAACACCAAACGAAGAGCATTTTGTCTAATCAGCTGAGCGAAATTGAGTGAATCATGGTTAGAACTTCGTAGAAATGAAAAATGGAGCAACTTAATGTTCTGCTTTATTTTTAATTGTTCTCGTGAATTTTTGTTGCAATGTTGAAATGTTTGCAGAGGAAGGGCGTTGGAGATTGGAGCAGTCCGAATAGAATATGGGTGGGGCGAATTTGGGTATCAACATATCTAGAGTGTTAAGAGATAAAGGTAAATTTGTAAGGCGAAGAAGAGAATAGAAGCTGCAGGTGTTCTATCTTAAGGTTTGTTCTATGAAATTCACAGTTAAATTAGCAAACTAATTACACAAAATTAAAATCAAACAACACATGGGAAACAAAGAATGAAACATTGCACAAAATATAAATTGGACAGAAATTAACCACACTTGCAATATAACTATCAAAATAAAAAGGCACAACGTTACCCAGGACTGAGGGGCCCTTCCCAACCCGACTAACGCTGCCAAAAACAATCAGATGAAGCTGAAGGAATGCACAGAAATTCAGGAACAAACAACCTTCATTAATGGGGGATCAACTTGGCTTACAAAAGAGAAGCACAAATCCTTTCTATCTTAATGAATCTCCTTGTCTGCTACCAAATCCAAAACACAAACAGACGTACCCCCGATTTACATAATTGGCATATTTATATGCAAAATCCTTGATCTAGAAGATGGAAATGACTCCTCCATTCTCGTGAAACAACAATTACATAAATGAATATATCAAACCATCATATGGTTTTTAGAAAATATTAAAACCATAATATCATGAATCTTGGACCCTCGATCATGCTATAATACTTTGACTGCTTATTTAATTAGGGTTCCATGCTTATTAGAAAGATCTAGACGACATATTATGTTTCTTCCAAACCTAGGAGCGTCCTGAAATGTATGCATATGTCAATCAAAGAAACAACAATTACTCCTCAACTGTTCAATTATTTGGAAAACAGTTTTGTGAGACCCAATTTGCCATGCTAGAAACAAAACCCATGCTCCAGATTCTTCAAATTTGTTAGGTGCACGAAAATTGAGGGCGAAGTTGACTGTCTAGAACTTTTATTAATTTGGATAAATTATTCTCCCTGATTTGGAGGTCCACACATGCAACCTAGGTGAATTTTGAGACATGTGTATGCATGTTGACTTCGCCACGAAGAAAACTCACATTCCCAATTTTTCTTAGAAATGAGTGAATATTCCAAATAATGACAGGTACCGAAATGGGAGTGTTGAGAGGGAATGTTGAACTACAGTAATGGTACAATAATGTTGATTGTACTAGTACAAGAATCACACTTAGTGAACCATCATCACTAAACCATGATATAATCGTATTTTAATAACTAAAAACATAGAAAAGACAATGTATTAACCACAGACGAATGATGGTGTTTAATTAGGGTTTATGGTGTGTATTAACAATGAAATGCGAGAAAATGTGTAATAATGAATGTTTTGTATAACGGAAAGCATTACAAAAGTGGATCTCAACAATGATCATATATAAATAAGTTTGGATATGGACCAAACTTAACAACCACAAGATCACATTTATTATAATTGTCCATGAAAAGTGGATATGGAATCCAAAGAGAACATAGTCAATGAAAAATTTAGTTGGAAGTTGGACCCAAGAATGATCAACTCTATTAATCCAACAAGGTGGGGTTTACCAAGGAACCCGAGGTTCCAACAATCCCCTGTAAACTTAGCTTGAAGGGGAAAAAAATTACATAGCATTCCCCCCCCTAATTTGTGTAGACAACAAGATTGTCAAGCATGTTACAACAATATTCATGAAGTAGTTTGAACACTATCACCATCAAAAGTGATCAAACACCATGAAGAAATCCATTAGACAAGTTTCCAAAATATTATCCAAAAACATAGTCACAGTCATCTAGTCGACTAGACAAAAAGAAAACACATGCCAGTCAATTAGTCGACTAGAAAAGAATACATTAGTATAATTAGTCTCTCACAATCCAATAGTATTTTCATCAGATAGATACTAGTAACATAAGAAGTAGTACTAAATTACAAGAACTTAGGAAAAGATAGTTCAATCAGTCTCAACAGGTCTCAGTTGATTCAATATGAAGACAACAATTGGATTCACATATCAACAACTGCAATTACTCCCTCCCTTAAACACAATTGATGGATATATAAGTAGAAAAAATAGTTCAATTGAAACATCAATCGATGGAAAACTCATTTGAAACTTCATTTGACGAACACTAGTCGACAAACACTAGTGAAAACTCCAACCGATGAACATCGTAGTCAGAACTCCATTCAATTATCATTTTTGGTCGAACCTCATTCGACCACACTAAATGAATAAATGGAAATAAAGAGGAACATTGTATGCTTGTATGTTCGATGATACACATCTATATGAAGTCCTCAAGAATCTATTAAAGTTTTTCCACAACCATCTATCAATCCAACCACAATCTATCCTAGTAGGTGACACTAGTCCATGGTTCTATCTTTCATGTCTTTTCTTCAAAGTTCTGAAAGGATAATTTCCATTTTTCCAATAATATTGATTCATGGGTAAATTTCTTTGATTATGATGAGGGTGATGGGATGGCATGGATTTATGTTTTGGTTGATCAAAAAATGTGGGCTCAGGTTCTGGTGCACTTACAAGACTAGAAAAACCAGACATATCAACAACATCATTCGCAACAACATTATCAACTTATGGAACACTAGGAACAACCAACATATCAATATTTTCAACATAATCAACAATAGGTTGCTCTTCTAGAAAACCTGTATGAACTATACCTACAACAAATAAAACTTGTGTGGTTGCAAAAAGGTCAAGTGTAATCAATGAGGCAATAACAACATCATATCCAAGCACTGTTCTAGGTGACTTCATCTCAAGGGTAATAGGAACAATAGTACCCTTTCCATTTTTCCCAAGTCCTCTTTCGGTATATCCCATCTTTGCCAGTAGTCGAGACCCAATACCAGTAGTGTGTTTTCCAAAACTTGGAGAAACAACATCATTAGTGACAAAATCATTATCCTTCTTACAAAGAATTGGACTACAATCAATATTATCAAAGGTGGAAGAAGTAATAGGTGAGCCTAGTTGGTCAACAAAAAAAATCTTCTTCTTCTCAACATTCTGCAATTGGTGAAATTATACTTCAAGGTTCTATTTGCAGCCCTGCAAGCCCTGAAGAGTCTCGTCCTTCTCATCATTTACAATAACAAGGAATCATAATTTTATTTCAAATATTGATATTGATACCATGGTGGGGGTTGGGTGTAACCCTGGGAGGAATAATAATAGAATCTATGGAATAAATGAAGAATAATAAAACTTCAAATAAAATCAGTTGTGTCTAAAGACATCGTTTCAACACTTAAGTACAACACATTGTAATAATAACATCACAATTGATGATAAATGCAAATTTCATTGATTCAAATCACATAAAGATCGATCCATAGGGTACTTTATTTATAGTTTCTAGATCTAACCATATTCCTTGAAATTGGGAAGATCTTTTCCACATATAATCGTCAGTGGTTGGAACAGATCCTGAAAAATCTATGTTGTTGCGTTGTCTAGTTGACTGACTAGGTCAAACTGACCATCCAGTCATCCAACACATAGTCAACTACTTGGTTGGTTGATCCATTGACCGACTGTCTCCAACTACTAGTTTATTCCAGATTTAGGAGCGGAATGAACTAATTAACATATTGAATACAATAAACACTTAGATATGAAGAACAACACAGATATCCAGTGAACAATATATTCTATTGAATAAATGAAATAGGCTAAAAATGTAAAACTGCAGAATTGAAACACTTGCTCGAATGGTGGTAGCTATCTCTGAGAAGAGATGTGGATGCTACGAGCATCCTTCTAAGTAGAATGATTGCGATGATGCTCCAAAGGCATTTTTGATATTACTCATGAATGCGAAAACCCTAAACATCCAAAAACCTAAACCTGGGAGGTGAAACGCCAAAATTCATATGGGCCCCTATGGGTAAGTTGGTACCTCAACTTCCCGAGGTCGTAAATTTTGCACACGACCTTCATTTTAGGTACGCAATATCCCATTGGAAAGGTCTTTTAGAGAGCTACACATTATTCCATCAAACTTTGACTCTATCTACAGTTTGACTTTGGTGAGCCAAAAAACATTTTTAGGGATCCAAAACAGCCCTGGAAGTACACCAATATGTGTTGACATGAAAACATACAAAATAATCCAGTTGGATTAGGTGAGAGGCCACCAGTATCCACCTGGAATATGTGTAGGGCTTCAGACAACCCCTAAAGTGTAGAACCCACAATTACAAAGAAGTACAGAAGAATGTGTTGAACGAAAAGCGAACAAGAGGAGCTAGTTGAAATAGGTGGGTGGCCACCATTATCCACCTAGATCATAGTCGATTATTTGATTGACTATCTAGTCAACCACTCGAATGAATCTCTCCAAATACTAGTGACTAATCGAACAAATGTCTCTAGTAGAGGTGTGATGAACCATTAGAACTTGAGGTTCCAACACTCCCCATAAACACACGGTTCTAGATATCCAAGAGGTGAAATTACGTCAGTAGGAAAACCCCCCATAATTGTAGCTTCCTAAATCCAAAGCATATGGCGTATATTAACAAACTTAGTTGCAGATAATGATTTTATAAAAATATCACCAATATGATCATCTATTTTATGGTAAACAAAACTGGCAATCTTGTCTTGAACTAGTTGTCGCAAGTAGTGAGCATGAAGTTTGGCATGCTTCATTTTACTCTGTGTAACAAGAATATCAACAACCTAAATTACACTCTAATTGTCACAATGGATAGCAGTCAAGGTCTAAACAATAAATCCATGTTCTCTCAAAAGATAGAAAATCCAAACAACCTATGTTCTGCATTGATGGCACCAAGATACTCAACTTATGTAGTCAATAGAGAGAATACCTTTTTATTCTTACACAACCAAACCAATGGTCTGGTGTTGAAGAAAAACTAATAGCTAGAAGTGGAATTTTGATCATCACTATCACCTAGCCATTCAGATGATAAAATATGCAGAAGAATGACAATATGACGAAAAAGGCTCACTAGCCAACTCTCATTGTATTCACACCTACGCTGCATATTTATAGTACAATGGGTGATGCCACCTCATAGAGATATTTTCTCTAGATCCTAAAATCATGCATGATACTAGGCTAGGCAATATTAACTAAATCATTGCATCATCACTTGAGGATAATTCACTATTATCCTAAATGAATAATACAATTTAAGGTGACAATTAGAATTAGTGATTGCTAAGGTAATCCATAGTCTAACATCAAAGTCAGTGAAGCTGACTAAAGAGTCTAAACTTCGACAATATTTAATAACAATATGTGAGGTACCCTTGAGGTAACAAAATATTATTTTGACAACTTTCTAGTGACTTTCTTTGGGATCCTTCATAAATCGGGAAACAAAAAGAACAACAAAGAGATGTCAGGTCAACTGTGGGTGAGATAAATAAGGCTACTAACCAGTTGTCGATAAAGAGTGACATCAAATTTAAGAGACTAATAGTCTCTAGTCAACTTAACTCTAAATTAAAAATGAGTAGCACACAACTAACAATCATTCATCTTAAAACAAGCTAGGAGATCCAATACATATTTAGATTGAAAGAGAAACAAACCATCAGATAGAGGTAAAACATGAAGACCAAGAAAGTAATGCAGAAGACCAAGATATATCATGTAAAAGGTGTCAGCAAGTCAAGTCTTCAGTCTAAATAGTAGATCAAGATATTTTCAAATATGACCAAATCATCAACATAGACAACAAAAAATAAGGTATCACCATTTTTATGTAACACATGCAGAATGTGATCATATTCACAACGTTTGAAACCAATATGGAGAAATAAATGGTCAATATTAGCATACCAAGCTCTAGAATCTTGTTTCAAACCATAAAAAGAGTTATGAAGTCAACAAACATGAACGGAATCTATCATGAATCCAAGGGTTTTTTCTATGAAAATTTCTTCAGATAAGTCTCCATGAAGGTAGGCAAATTTCACATCCATATAGTGGATTTTCTAGCTGAAGCGAGCAACAAGGGAAAGAATCATTCGAACAAAATTTATCTTTACAATAGAGGGTTTCGGTGTAGTTGATTCCTTCTTGTTGAGAAAATCATTTTGAAACTAAGGGAGATTTATGATTCTCAATGACACCTTCATAGGTAAATTTGGCCTTATAGACCCATCATAATTTCACAATGTTCTTCCCTTGTGGACGAGCAACTAAAACCAAAGTATGATTCTTCAAAAGAGAATTCATATCATCTTACATATCTTGTTTCCATTTAGGTTTCCCTTTTGCATATGAGTAAGAGATAGGATCACAAGTCTCAAGAACATGATTCATCAAAGAAACACTCTCTCGTCACTTCTAAATGTGAATCTATCATCCTAAAGAGACATCACCAATATCAGGTCCAGTTTCTTCAATTGTTTTAGAAACCCATCTAGGTAGGCATGGAAATTGGGAAGTTATATCCGCTATAGAGGTTCGATCAGAAGAATGAAAAGTTTCATATGAGGAAAATAGAGGACCGATCAAAACATATATCAAATAGCTAGTCGACTTAGGAATAGAGGTCGACATCCTGGTCAAAATAGAAATTGTCTAGTTGAAATGCTTAAAAAAAGGAACATGTGATCGAGTGTTGGAAACAATATCAAACAAAGTATCATGTAGTAGACCACATGAAGCATTCAACAACTTGATGCCTGAAGACTTCTCATAAAAACAAATATTTCTTATGATAATGATTTTTCGTTTGAAAGGGTCAAACAATCAATATAATTTGAATTCTTCAAAGTATCCCATCATGACAGAAGCATGGCTATTTGCATCCAATTTTTTTCTGCAATCATCTAGAATACGAGAAAAGAAACATATACAAACACTTGGAGGTGATTAACTGAGGGATTATTTCAACACCATCTCTTTACTTGAGTTGTGTAACTAACAACTCAAGTTAGGATATGGTTCAATGGGTAGTTGGAACAATAAACATGCCCAAACCAAAAATGAATTGACAAATCTTTTCCCTACAAAAGACATCGATCCATTTCAACCAAGGTTCAATTCTTTCTTTCCGCTACACCATTCTATTGAGGAGTGTGAGGAACGTATATTTCTAGTAAATACTAGATCAAGCAAGGTATTCTTCAAACAATTGATTCACATACTCTCTTCCTTTATCAAATCTCAAACACTTGATAGTTCGATCGCATTGCTTCTCATCCAATGCCCTAAATTCCTTGAATTTTTCAAAGATGTGACTCAATGTTTTAAGAAATAGACCCAAGTAAATCTAGAGATATCATTAATAAAGGTCAAAATATACTTTGCACATGTTAATGAAGGTTGATTGATACAACATAGATCATTGTGAACAATGATGAAAAGAGATATCCTCTACTTGACATCTCCCCTCATTAGCCCACAGTTAAGTAACTTCTACAAGCACATGGCTACTCTATAAGTCCCCAAAGGGACTGTACAAAGATCTGGTCGGTCTCTCTCTCTCTCTCTCTCTCTCTCTCTCTCTCTCTCTCTCTCTCTCTCT
>JZKD02S1799869.1:422487-438944 GCA_000966675.3 Picea glauca | reverse complement strand
AAGAATTGCTCCATCTGAAGTATCCATGTGATTGGGTCCTTGCCATCAAACTTCCTCATATCAATCTTAGGAATGTGGTTGGTATTCAAACCAAAGTTTGAGTTTCTCCATTCTTGATTCACCTTCCTTGTTTCCTCATCATGAATTTCATGGGATTCATTTTCACTTTCAGGTGTCTTCTCTGTTATGAAATTTTTCAATATTTCTGTGATCTCCCCTTTTAAACCCTCCATCATCTCTTGTAGTTCATCTTTTGTTACTATCTTCTTTTGTAAATCATTTATGTCTCTACGCATTTCTTCACCTTAATCAAGAGTCCAAGTAGGATTTTCTAGAGTCTTATTTGGTGTAGAGATTCCCTTTTTGGGTGGCATGTTGGCCAAGTATCACTTTTGAACCTTGATTTTGAGGTGGTTCTGCTAGACAATATGTCTTCTGCTGTATCTCCCATGTTTCAGCCCTTCTGGGTATGAAAATTTATTTTATGTAGTTCTATGATATTTCTTCTCTGCAATGCCACAGGTCTGATCAAAATTGGATGTGCCAAGTGGAATTTACTGTAACTTCCCAACAACTTGTCGATTTTTGTCATTTCCAGGATATCTCACTTGTATAGCGTCCCTTGCACACAATAATTGAGATAAAATTATGAAAATCGCACCCAAGATACTAAAAACTGTCCATGCTCCAATGCAACCATTCCCACTCAATTTGGATACTCTAGCAAGAAGTTATGATTTTTTTACCTAGAAGACCTTCTTGAGACTAGTCAATAGGACTAGTCAGATACCCTATATTAAACAAGGTGTATATACAAATTTAAGATGATCCATAAGCTGAAAGTTTTACCACATATACCTTACTAATTTTTGTAAATTTCCTCCAGAGTTCAGGGTCTGAAACGTTACAGAAATTTTTTTATAGTGAAAATTCAGCAATGACTCATTTCAGGATGATTCCAGAACCCTATCTTGTACAAGTTGTATCTCTGAAAGTATAAGGCCTCAGGAGCGTAATTTTGAACCCAACGTACCTTGCTCTGTATACTAAATATCCTCCAAGTTGTTCCCTCTGAAACATTGTAGAAAAAAAGTTATAGCGAAAATGACAAGGTGTCTCAGATGTAGCAGCGAAACCCCAAGACCTTGAGCTCTAAAACCATATGTTAAGAACCAAATATCAATATAGCATAGAGAAACCTCAGAAAAAGTAATCAACACCTTGAAAAAGAGATAATTTCAGATAATAAGCCTCTTCGAGGGGGCAACCTCGTTTTACCCCACTTAAATGTTCAAGTACCAGATGATTCAAAATGAAAATGCCTCCTTGGTATATATAGGAGACTAGGAGGTATAATCACAACTAATGGCCTAAATACGACATAAATAAAATAACATTACTAATATAATATGCCCCAATTAAGGGTTAATGAGCCAATATTAGGGCTTAACAACAACAATCTTCTCTAATTGTCTATCAACAATCTCCTTATTCAATGACACATGGTCGTCCTCTTGGATCTCCTTATGAGACAATGTTGTCTCATCATCCATCTTCATAACAAAATTATGACTTTTTCCTCTCTTAGGGATGTAAGAACACATTTATTTTTCTTCCTTCTTATTCACAACAATTTTAGATGATTTTCCATCACCTGCAAATCCTGCAACCACACACAAAACATTAGCTTTAAAAATATTTGATTGTTCATCCTCAATTGATCCTCCTGTCAGCATATCCTCATGTTGATCTAAACTCTCCAAAGAGTTCATGAGACTTACTGCAAGTCTCTCATATTCACCAAGGATATGTCCTTGCTTTGGTTCAGAAAAGTGAACTTCTTCCTCTGTCAATGGCCTCCGTCTAAACTCAACTCCTTTGAGTTCCTCCATCTTCACCCAAGAACTCAACTTGTTCTCCAAACTCCTCAAGATTTTCCTTAATTGCTTCACAGACAGTTGCATAACTAGCCACTTGAATTTCTTCACTTTCCATCCTCGTCTTTAATTCTTTTTAATTTTCTTCTGTATCAACATTTGTACGAAATTGAGCCTCTCCTTTAGCTCATCCATTTCTCTATCATACTCTTCTTGATTCATCCTCTTTCCGATGCCATATGCTTTGGAATATTTATTTCCTCTGTTGTGGTTTCTTTCTGAACCTCTGCAATGACCATTAGTTTCCATTTCCTTCATCTCCCTGTAACTTTAATGTGTCCGCTTGTGGACTGCACTCAAGCCTCTATCTCATCAAGTATCCATATCTGCCTTCCCATACCTCATCAAGCTATTCTCATTGAGCTTGACCTTTTGGTACCTATGGTTCTTCCTCATATAACCTATTGATCAACCTCTGTTGTTCTTGGATTTTGTAGTTTCCACTTCTCTTGAGAAATGTACTTGTTCTCTTTCTCATTTGAACCTCAGTTGGAACTATCAGGTTCTTTCTACATTCTTCTTTTCTCTAAGACCTCACATGCTCTTCACTAAATAACACAATTGGTTCTCTGTCACATCTCTCCTAATTGTCTGCTTCCATCAACCTTTCTTGTCTTCTTAACATGCAAACAATCTCAAAACCAGAGTTAGTATAAAACATATCAATCATTCCTTCAAGATCTCTTTCGTATATTGACCTCTAACAACTCTTTCTTTGTTTTGTCATATTTCTCAAATATGAACTCCTCTATGTAATTTCCTCTACATCCATTTTCTTTTCAAGAGCATACCTGCTCTAATATCCTCTTCAATTTCATTCCAATCCTATGCAACCATTTGCAAACACTTATTGAAATCAAATGCAAAATCTTGCACTTGATTCCTCCTTGCAAGAGAAATCTCTAAATCCTTCGCTTTGAACCCCAAAGAACACCAATGTTATTTTCTATCACCAAGGTTTCTATAACAATTTCTCTAGTCCCAATGAGAATTTTATATGCTCTAATTTTCCCCAATCACCAAACAACTTTGGGCTCTGATACCAAAATAATGAAAAGAGATAGCCTCTACCTGACATCTCCCCTTATTAGCCCATAGTTAGGGAGATTCTACAAGAACAAGGATTCTCTATAAGTCCCCAAAGTGGATGAGTATCGTTGTTTTTCTCGAATGAGGTTCCAGGCTTGAATCCCTGGCCAACAATCTATTTAGGGCCTCACTTGATGTCCCCACTAGGTTAGGACCGTAATCAGGCCGAATGATTTACCCTGTTTACCATGTGGGAAAGTACTCAGTGGTTTCCTGTGTTGTATTCCCAAGAATATATATATATATATATATATATATATATATATACAACATTTCATCATTCATTTCTGCAATCTAACTTTGAGAACAATTCTTCATCATAACCTTTATTTGATTTCATTAATTGATCACATTCATGGATCAATTCATCCATTCACTTTTGTGAACTTTATATTGTCTCCACAACTACCCAATGGAGAACAAGCTCTTTGTACTTGCCTCATAATGGTCTTCTACACAGGTGATATTGCCTAAACAAGCACTAGCTTCAGGTACTTATTTTTTCTCCATACAACCAATGGTTGTGATCAAGTGCTTGTCCAAAAGGTTCTCACTCATCGATTGTAGATCTATCATCCCAATGGATGATCATATCTAAACATTCCAAAATATTTATTGAAATTTTATCACTTTTAGCCTTGGACTATCAACGATGGGCTATCTTAATCCTTCGTTGATATGGGAGGCTCATATTCATTTCGCAAATGCAAAGTGATGACCCTTTAACTATTCGATGGAATGCGATAGGATCTGGATTCGACGTGTGGCAAAACCATCCGCAACTCACATAATTTTTCAAATCCTCCTTATATTTAAACTCCTCGCACTTCCAAGTGAAAAAACCCTTTACTGTCGTTGATCTCGTTAACCTTCGATCCGATGGTGCTACTCGTCTTTCCAGGATCCAACGTTTCTCCATAAAAGTTGAGACTTAATCTTCCTTTTAATCTATTATCACCATAACAATTTTAAGAGAGGATCCAAGTTTCAAAAATTTACCGAAGAGCTATATCGTTGTGGAAATGTGATAGTTTGGGGGACTAGGATACATCTGGCAGCGTATGGACAAATATAGTGGAGGTGCAAAAGGTAGGACCCGGTGAACTGTCGATTTTGAGGCAGCCTAGATCAATGGTCGAGACCCATATCGGGCGGCAAAATAGCATGAAGGATAATCATTCAAAGGCAGGTCGAGGAAATCCACCGCGGTTTCATTCATGGATGCGTGGTGCCCTCAGAGGTACATTGGGGTGAAAAGCGGTCTACCTAAAATCGGTTTATCCTACCCCTGATATAAAAATTTGTTGGGGAATGGTGGATCATAGATCTTAGAGCAATCCAAATCAACGGTTGAAACTCATATCGATGATTGAAGTAGCTCAAGGATTAATCATTCAAGGGTGAGCCAGGGAAAACTACCATGGTTTCGTTCATGGACGGGTGGCGCTTTTAGAGGTACATTGGGGAAAAAAGAGGTCTACCTAAAACTGTTTTCTCCAACCCCCGATGTCGATAGGCACATCTAAAAGGAGGATCACTGGCATTATTTTATGATACTTTGAAATATTCGAACGTTCAAAATTTGGTGCAAACCATCCATTCGAAACTCAAGCTCAAAGTTGGATCATATTTGTGTTTTCTTCGCCGCTTAATAGGTATTTTTCACAATGGTTGCTAATCCTGTCATTTTATCCATGAATGAACAAGACATCGCCTCTAGAGAAGAAGCCCTAATTGACAGGGACTCCAATGTTTTCGACACAGAGATAACATTCTCGCCCGTCTCTGTGTCCAGATAGAATTTGTTAGAAAATGTTGGGAAGTGGATCCTCTTTCTCAGAACGACTCAAGCCTCCATTGCCCCTTATGTCGTAGAAGTAGTCTTTCCTTTCCCTGAGTTCATAAGCTGGTGTGCAGAGAAATATTCACAGGAAGAAAAGGTCATTTTGAACAAGATAGGGTCAGAAGTTTTGTGTGAAATAGATAAACCATCGCCTCGACACATCCTTAGTATACAGGAGTTTAAAGACATGTTTGAACAATTGTTTGTCAAGGGCCTCCCACCATTTTGGGATGGCAAAGGTTCATTATACAATCAAGAAGACTACAATTCTCTTCTCATTCAGTGTAGGATGGACCATTCCAAATTTGAAGCTATGGATGAAAGTTTAAAAGGCCCAAGTCTGGTAGAGTATTTGTCCATAGACTTTGAAATTTTCAATCAATTTAAAACAGTGAATATTGGCCTATTGATTATGTCTTATGCCACGTGCATTGACCTAGAGATTTTGATTAAGGATATGATGGACTACGAGATTCCTTCTGACTCACAATGGAAGGAAATTGTGCGGCTGGGCAAGACAAAATGAAGTTTTCACAGGACCAGTAAGTGACCCCCAGGTGTCACCAAACCGGTGAGTTTGACAAAAGATTAGGACAAGCCAGATGTCATAAAGGAAGCTAAGCAATCGGAGAAATATGTTCCTAGTTTTGAAACGTCTTTTGAGTAATCATTGTAAATCGGTTCATATACCGATATTGTTAATTGAAATTACTATAATTAGTTTTAGAATCTGAAACATTTTTGTTTCATCCATTGTAATCGAATTGTATAAATGTTGGGGCATTTGATTGAATTAATGTTGACAGAAGTGCAAGAGCACCTTTTGGTTGTTTCGAACTCTATTGTAATTTTCTGAAGCTGAATTGAATATATATGCAGAAACTTTTGAAGTCTTTATGAAAAGATTATAATGGTGGTTATGTGAGTTTTGTCTTCCTTCATTGTATGTATTTCCTGTGATCTTTTATTCCATTTACATTTTTGTCTATTTAAATTGGAAAGTTTAAAGCCCATAATTCGTCTTATGATGCTCTTGTATTGGCAATTTAAACTGTGTGTATTTATTCTTAACAAATTCAAAATTCATTTCAATAATGCTCTGATGCAGTTATTTGTTTTCCCTTTCTTCCTACAATCTACTTAAATTCAAATATAACTCATATTCATTGCCTCATTTAGCCTTATCCTCTGGAGAGTTCTATCGGCTAATAATTGTTTTCTTTCACTTTCAGAATTTTGACTCCATAGCCCTGAGTGTTCCTCCCCTGCCTTGCCAACAACTTTATTAAAAACCCCCAAAACAAACCAAACATAGCCACTGATTACCATAGAAATATCAAGTGACATGAGAGAGCCCTCTCTGAGTTGAGCAGGCTAGTGCTTCGGCTCTAAATTTGGTTGAAATAGTTACCTCTATTGTTTGTCTATTCATCTGGAAAAAATTTACAGAGTGATAACATTCTGGCGCCATTGTCGGGGACGAAATTGAAAAATTTTCCCTGGGAAAGAATGACATGGTTGAGTTCTGAGGTCTAAGATGAGCAGACACTTAGGAACATATTGATTGTATTCCTACTTTGGTGACTCCACACATCAAAAAATCAGTTTGAAGGTGATTCCACTGGTAGGAGAATCCAATAATTTAAATTTTCACTGGCGACTCGACTCCCAATGCAGAATCCAACTTCCAAAACATAATTGGCAACTCCATTGTCCAAAGATGAGTTCAATATCTCATGAATCAATCTCATATTCCTAGCTTTCCAAATCGTATTCCTCACACAAATTGGCAAAAATATTTGCCTAAATTCGAAGATGGGAAAGGAAATGATGTTGCCTTGCACTTGATTAGATTTCACATGCACATATGTAAGTTGGGGGTTGAATTTCATGAGGATTGTTTGATGAAAATGTTTATGGATACTTTAGAGGGGAAATCAAGATTATGGTATGAAGGTTTAAAATCAGGTATCTTATACTCTCTTAAATATTTCCATATAACATTCTTTAAGAATTATGGAGAATCTAATTCTTCATCCTTGGTGTTTGAAGATTGTTGTGAATTTTGTGAACATTTCATTAAGTACCTTGAAAATGTTTTTGGTGATGAAGTGTGTATGAATGATGAAATAATAGAATCCTTTTTTGAATATTCATCCCAACAACAAATAGTGACCCTTCCTTTGGCTTAAGATGAAGCTGATCGAGAAATTGTTGTTAAAAGTCATTTTCCTTGTCCTGAACTTGATGAAGATTTCCAGCAAGACAGAGTGTTTCAAAGTTGTCTTTCTTCCCCTATGAATGATGTGGTTGTTCAAAATCTAAGTGGCCTAGACATGGATGAGGATTTTGAAACTGCATCTATGGAGACTTCAAGCAACAAAAAAACAAATTACATAGAGTTTTAGGAAAGTAACAAAACAACGTATGCCATTTTTCAATCAGAAATACAAAAAGATAATGAAGAGGTAGTGGTATTATTTGATTCATTTGAAAATCATGGTTTTGAAAGTGCATCCATGGGAACTCTAGACTGTGAAATAGTGCATGTTGTTAGCTTTTCACATTTGCAAGAATATTATGAGCAGGAACTTATTTCCATTAATTCATTTGAAAGTCAAAATGACAGTCTTCAAACAAATTTCCAGAAGTTTAATGAAACCAAATGAAAATTGTTTAATGAGAAAGAGGATAGCCTTGATGCACATAATATAGCTATCATATTTGAAGATGTTCAAGAATGTATGAATGATTTTGTTGAGGTGCATGGAAAAGTAGACAAACTAATTGCTGCCATTTCATTTGAAAATGTTCTCAGAATTGAAGAAATAGAGCAAGCGCAACAAACACTTATGAAAAAGGCTTGTCTTTCTGTTTTTGCTCATCAAGAAGAAATGATTTTTCATGGTTTTCAAGATCTTGTGGCCATGCTATTATAGTCTTCAATGAAGGAGGATCTTGTTTCATTCATAAGCTCAGGTTTTGGATTCAACTTTTATTTTCAGCTACCATCTTTTACATTTGTCTGCCTTCTTAAAAAAATGTGAGTGGAGAAAAATCGAGAAGCCAATTGCTTGATTGGTTGCATTGGCACTTTAGCATCACTTGATTGAGCATTAATTTCAACAGGTTTGGAGTAGATAGGAGTGTGCAAATAAGCTTGTTGGTCAAGCATTTTTCAGTTTGGATTTCCAGTAGTGTGTACAGTCAAATTTTAGCGGTGTATTCAGTGTTCAGTATCCAGTTGAGAGCAATGTGCAGAGTTTGGTTTTCAGCAAACAATGGTGACAGGTCAGAGCAGGGTACACACACATGTTTTGGGAGAAACCCAATGGATCAGGCATTGGGTCTACAAGTTCTTTTCTACCTCACAGGGAGGATAACATCCCCAGCTGGAGCCTATGTTATCACCATAACAATTTTAAGAGAGGATCCAAGTTTCAGAAATTTACCGAAGAGCTATATCGTTGTGGAAACGTGATAGTTTGGGGGACCGGGCTACATCTGGCGGCGTATGGACAAATATAGTGGAGGCACAAAAGCTAAGACCCGGTGAACCGTCGATTTTGAGGCATCCCAGATCAACGGTCGAGACCCATATCAGGCGGCGAAATAGCGCAAAGGGTAATCATTCGAAGGGGGGTCGGGGAAAACCATCGTGGTTTCATTCGTGGAAGCATGGCACCCTCAGAGGTACATCGAGGTGAAAAGTGCTCTACCTAAAATCGGTTTATCCTACCCCCGATATCGAAAGTTGTTGGGGAACGGTGGACCGTAGATCTTAGAGCAATCCAAATCAACGGTTGAAACTCATATCGGTGATTGAAGTAGTGCAAGGATTAATCATTCAAGGGCAGGCCGGGGAAAACTACCATGGTTTTGTTTGTGGATATGTGGCACTTCTAGAGGTACATCGGGGTGAAAATAAGTCTAACTAAAACCATTTTCTCCAACCCTCGATGTCGATAGGCACATATAAAAGGAGGATCCCTGGCATTATTTTGTGATACTTTGAAACATTCAAACGTTCAAAATTTGGCACAAACCATCCATTCAAAACTTAAGCTCAAAGTTGGATCAGATTTGTGTTTTCTTCGCCACTTAACAAGTATTTTTCATGATGATTGCTAATCCTGTCATTTTATCCATGAATGAACATGACATTGCCTCTAGAGAAGAATTCCTAATTGGCAGGGACTCTGATGTTTTCGACACAGAGATAATAGTCTCACCTGTCTCTGTGTCCAGATCGAATTTGTTAGACAATGTTGGGAAGCAGATCCCCTTTATCGGAAGGACTCAAGCTTCCATTACCCCTTATGTCATAGAAGTAGTATTTCCTTTCCCTAAGTTCATAAGCTGGTGTGCAGAGCAATATTCACAGGAAGAAAAGGTCATTTTGAACAAGATAGGGTCAGAATTTTTATGTGAAATAGATAGTCCGTCGCTTCGACACACCCTCAATATACAATAGTTTAAAGAAACATTTGAACAATTTTTTTCAAGAGCCTCTCGCCATTTTGGGATTGAAAAGGTTCATTATACAATCAAGAAGACTACAATTCTCTCCTCATTCAGTGTAGGATGGACCATTCCAAATTTGAAGCTATGGAGGGAAATCGTGTCGCTGGGTAAGACGAAATGTAGTTTTCCCGAGACCAGTAAGTGACCCCCAGGTGTCACCAAACCAACGAGCTCAATAGAAGATCAGGACAAGCCAGATGTCATAAAGGAAGCCGAGCAGTCAGAGAAATCCATTCCTAGTTTTGAAACTTCTTTTGAGCAATAATTGTAAATCGGTTCATATACCGAGACTGTTAGTTGAAATTACTATAATTAGTTTTAGAAGATTAAACATTTTGGTTTCAGCCATTGTAATCGAATTGTATAAATGCTAGGGAATTTGATTGAATTAATGTTGGCAGAAGTGAAAGAGCACGTTTTGGTTGTTTTAAACTCTATTGTAATTTTCTGAAGCTGAATTGAATATATATGTAGAAGCTTTTGAAGTCTCTATGAAAATATTCTAATGGTGGTGATATGAGTTTTGTCTTCCTTCATTGTATGTATTTCATGTGATCTTTTATTCCATTTATGTTTTCGTCTGTTTAAATTGGAAAGTTTAAAGCTTATAATTCATCTTATGATGCTCTTGGCTTAGCAATTTAAACTGTGTATTTATTCTTAACAAATTCATAATTCATTTTAGTAATGCTCTGATGTAGTTATTTGTTTTCCATTTCTTCCTACACTCTACTTAAATTCAAATATAGCTCAGATTCATTTCCTCATTTAGCCTTATCCTATGGAGAGTTCTACCAGCTGGTCATTGTTTTCTTTCACTTTCATAATTTTGACTCCATAGCCCTTAGTGTTCCTCCCCTTCCTTGCCAACAACTTTATTAAAAACCCCCAAAACAAACAAAATCTAGCCACCGATTACCACAAAAATATCAAGTGACACGAGAGAGCCCTCTCTGAGTTGAGCAGGCTAGTGGTTCAGCTCTAAACTTGGTGAAACATTTACCTCTGTTGTTTGTCTATTCAACTGGACAAAATTTACAAAGTGATAACATAATCAATAGTCATGAATAGTTCATGTTTCATTTGATGTCAGATTCAAATCTGACAGTTCCTATAGATTTCCTTCTCTGATTTGATTACCTTCAATTATTTCCCCATTACTGATGCATGGTCACTATTCCCATGTGTATCATTTATCATAAATTTGATTAATGATTACTTGATCGATTCTCCTTTAACTTCAATCAGACCCTCCTTTAATGAATGATTCTTTCTTCTAGAACTTGCACACAAAATCGACATTGATACTACTCTCCCACTATTACCATAGACATTTCAAAGAAATTCAACACCAACTCGATAGAGGTTCTAATACACATACGATGGACAAACACTTCTTCAATAATACTCAAAATAAAGTATTTAGTCTCTTTCTGTATTAATCAGAACACATATCAATTACATAGATTTTACATAAGGTCTATTAATGACCTTTCGAACTCACACTCTCCCTTGTTGATTTTCTCACTTGATGGTCAACCTCTCCCTTGGCCCAATTTACTCTCTAATGGCCCCCCTCAAATGCCTCTTATGCTCACAATGTTTATACAAGAGGATATTGAACTAGAATTAGTTCATATCCACAATACTGTCAACAGTTCCTAAGGATCCTCTTAGATCTACAAAATCCTCAAGAGATTGCTTTAGGATCTCTCCAAACCCTCATAACTATTGAGATCTCTTTTATAAGTAGATCTAATTACAATAAAATCCAAATCATACAAGCCAACTCACTAAATCATCTAGAATTTCCTAGAAACATAGGAATTTACATTAATTTAATCAACTAGGGATCCAAATCCCTTAGTAAAATTGAAGACACCCTAGGTCTTGTTAAACGAACTATATTTTGGAGGTAGGCTGCTCCTACATCAAATAATCTATAGTGTATTATGTGCTCACCACGCTTGACCAGAGTCGAAAGGTGTATATTGATGCTTTCCAAGCACACATCCTCTATAAATTCCATCATGTGAAAGAATTTTGGGAAGACCAACAACCATAGTATGTGTGGCCATTGACTTCAAACTTCAAATATTTAGGTGTCCAAGTCATTCATGCCAAATTCTTCTTCGCTCGTTAGTCTATGAAATGAGGGCAGTCGATATAGGGTCTAGTTAAGGTAGGTCACAAAACTTGTACAATCCATCATTTGAATTGAGAAACCCTTCGACAACAATCAACTTACCATTTTCCATATCCCTAAAAAGGAACCAATCGAGCCAAAACTCAAGAATATTACCAACCTGCATTAGTTGGGAAACCAACATGAGATTTTCATTGAGATTTGGTACATGATGTATGCCGACAATCCTTCCATGTCGATAGGGAACATCACCATGACCAGAGATGTCGAGAGAAGAAATTTCTATCTATATAGATCTTTCTCTCAACAACTTTATCCAAGGAAGAGAAAAGAGAAGCATCTTTGGCCATATGATGAGTGCACCCATAATCGACTACCCACTCATTCTTAAAGGTGTGAGAAAGTAATTCTTGAGAGGTTCTAACTTGGAAGGTAAAATTTTCGATCAATTTATAGACAACTGACATATCTCCTTCAATATTTTTAACCTTTGATTCTAAACTGTAACTCTTCTTCCAATCATTTTTCTCCACATGTCAATTATTTCCACAATGCAAACATGTTTTCTTCTTTTGATTCTTTCGACTGGACTTCAGTTCATCAGTATTAATTTTAGTTTTTTGGTCGAGACATTCTTGTCTACATACAAGAGCATCATAATGTCTTATTTCCTTATAGTTCATATTTCCTTTTCCCTTGATCAAGTGAGATTAATGTTTACCACCAAGCTTCCCTTCATTAAGAAACATGTGTTGATCATTAATCAATAAGCCACATAAAGTATTAAAGGTATATCCCTTAACATATTCTTTTTGAACCTACCAATTTATCCGAAACGTGGAACATGACACATCGAAGGGTGTTCTTAGATTCATTAGGACCAACTCAATGAGTTGTCCATATTTGTTCTAAAAATTATTTCAACATTCACCCAAATTCAACTGCAGCTCTTTAACACATTCCAAATAGTCCCCAATCCTTTCAAAGTATTGAATATCAAGAGAGACCAACTCTTTCAACAACTGCATAACTTGACTCTCATCGAATTTTTTGAAAAAATACTTTAGCTTCTTCCAGACCTCATGAGGGAAGTCGATCCTGCTTGTATGAAAGAAAATATCATGAGAAATGTAGGTCACGATGACCCCAACAACCTCGTTTTCTTTATGTCAATGAAAAACTTCACCTGGTCATCCTTCGGATCTGAAATAACATCCTTCATATACTACCAGAGCCCTTTTGTCTTCAAAAAAGTCTCCATGTTTGGTGCCCAAATAGAATAATTGAGTCCATTCAAAATAACAGGATCAATCTTGGAAACCATCTTTGATATCTTACATATATGACAACCCGCACATTTTACAACCAACAAATCAACAACATAGAGTCAATCACTATAATATCTTACTCAAAAATACTTGTATACAACAGGCGAGGCCAAAACCATTTGCTCTAATACCATGTTGGAACAAGTAAGTGACAACATAAGTGAGAAAACGAGATTCCAATGACAGTGGTGATGTCTAAAGACATTGTTGCATTGAAGCACAAAAAACATGCTCCATAAGAGTGTGAACGATCTTGTGATCTCTCCCAATGATAGACCAATCCAATAGGATCATCTATAAATAAATTCAGATATGGACCAAACTTAACAAACAAGAGATTAAATTGGTTATAACTATCCATGAAAAGTGGATCTTGAATCCAAAGTGGACACAATTGATGCTAAATTTAGTCGATGGTCAGACCTAAGAACGGTCAAGTCCCTTAATTTGACAAGGTGAGGTTTACCGAGGAACCTAAGGTTCCAGCTTAAGACTACTTATGAAATGTGGCATGACCACATCCCTTCGATGAGATATCTAAGGGTTTTTGGTTTCACTTATTATGCCTTAATTCCTCAGGAGAAAAGAAACAAACTAGATGCAAGGAGTTGAAAGTGCATCTTCTTGGGGTACTCAAATACCACCAAGGCATATCATGTTTATGATGAGGTAAATAAAAATTTCATTCTTTCCAAAGATGTGATTTTTCTTGAATCCACTAAGAATGACAATATTGTTGAGCGGCAACTTAATCATCTTGACATATTTACACATGCAAAGACATATCGTGAGTTTAATTATGAGATTCCACATCTTGAAGGGGGGATCCCTATATTGGACCAATCTCTAGGATCTCCTTTTGAAGTGACATCTCCACCTCATGTAGAAGATCCAACCACTTCATCAAAATAGGAAGGTCAATTGGATGATGTGATTGTGAGGATTGAAAGGTTGAATCTTGATGGGAATGCAACACCATCTCAATCCATGGAGCAACTAGGAGCATAATAAAAATTTCCAAAGTGGGTCATGAAGACACTTGAAATTGTTCATCCCAATGAGGTTGGAAAGACAGGAACTAAAATTTATTCAAAACAAGACGATGGAGGTGATGTAGCTGATTCAAATTCAGGTGATGTCATTGATATGGAAATTTCTTATAATTGTGAATTGAATTTATTTACTAACTTTGAATCAAATTCCTTTGAAGAATTTGTTTCTCGTGATGAGTGGAAAGAAGTTATGAATAAGAAGTATGATTCTCCCATTAATAATGAAACATGGAAATTGGTGGATCCTCTTTTTGCAACTAAACCAATTTGCAAGTGGGTCTACAAGAACACGTACAAATAAGATGGCTCACTTGACAAGCATAAGGCGAGGCTTGTGGTGAAAGGATATGCATAGAAAGAAGGAATAGAATATGAAGATAATTTCCCCCACATAGAAAAATGGGCTACCATTCATGCTTTATTGGATTTGGAAGCATAGAGTAGGTGGAATATTCATCACATGGATGTCAAGACAACTTTCTTGAATGAATATTTGAAAGAGAATGTTTACATGTCTCAACCAGAAGGATTTTCTATGAAGGGTCAAGAACATAAGGTATGTAAGCTCATCAAGTGTTTGTATTGACTAAAGCAAGTACCTCATGCATGGAATGAAAAGGTAATTGAGCATCTTTTGAAGATCAATTTCAAGAACTTTAATCTTGATGATGCAACTTTGTTTGTCAAGAAAGTTGGTAAATTTGTTTTATATCTTGTGGTGTATGTAGATGATATTTTGATAATAGGGAATACTGAAGCATATATTGCATCCATAAAGAAAGAATTGAAGGGTTTTGAGATGGTATACATGGGACATCTTCACTACTACTTGGGTATTGAAGTAACTCGTAATCCAAGGTATATATTCATTTCTCAAAATAAGTACATTGGAGGGTTGTTGAATAAATTTGGCATGATTGATTGTAATCCTCTCTCCAATACAATAGAGTAAAATTTGAAGCTAACATCAAAAGAAGGGAATGAATTTGAGGATGGAACTGCATATAGATAGCTTGTGGGGAGTCTCATCTAACTTACCACTACTAGACTAGATATTTTATTTGCAATTGGGATCCTTTCTAGGTTCATGTAAAACCTTGTGAAGAACATTGGTGTGTCGCAAAGAGAGTTCTAAGGTACTTGAAGGGAACTCAAGACTTTGGGCTCAAATACTCTAAGGTGGAGGAATTCAAACTAGTTGGATATATAGATTTAGACTTTGATGGGGATAAGGAGAATGGAGTGTCTAATTTAGGATACCTCATGAGTCTTAGATCAATGGATTTATCTTGAGTATCACACAAACAATCCATTCCATTAGATTCCATTGTAGAGGTAGAGTATGTGGCTATTGTAGAGGAAACACAGGATATTGTGGGGCTCAGAAAGATACTAGAATATTTGCAGGAGAAACATGTGAATGTTACTCCACTTTTGACTGACAACAATTTTGCAATCAATTTGGCCGAGAATACTAGATTCCATGATCGAAAAAAACACATCAACACAAAGTATCATTTGATTCGACATCATGTAGAGGCCAAGACCATTCATTTGATACAATGTTCCAGAAGTGAGAAAATTGTAGACATCTTCACCAAAGCACTTGGAAGAGAAAAGTTTGAAAAGTTCAGAAAGATGCTTGGACTCACAAACACCCCTTCATATTAAGGGGGGGTGTTAGATACCTAATCCTAAGGATTATTGTTTCTTATAAATTTTATTGTAAACAATTTTATTTAAGAGAAATATGAAGAGTCATAGGTGAATAAGAACAGTCACCGGATCTCGTGGAAGATGAAACCAAATGTCATATCTCAATGTATTTGTATATGAATCAAATTAATAAAACATATTCACACTGGAGTTGTCCACATGCCTTTGCTGACAATCATTGCTTCCATTTCATAAGAACTCCCTCTCTGTGATTGTGATCTCTTTAATATAAAGACAACTAATGAAACATAAGGATCTTCAACAACATCATGATTCCCTTTGAGTATCTCACGATTAGTGAGCTCAATGGAGAGGACTGCAAATGGGTAATCATGATTATTCATAGACCTATGGTTCTCACCCGCTTTGGCTTTCAAATGATTTTTTTTCTTTTTCTTTTTATTATAATTGCCTCAATTGAATTGATTGGCAATATATTGTTCTTCCCTTGCCACCAAAAAGTGTTGAGAAGAATATGTATTCTCCGTATCCATATGCATAGTCTATCCTTTCCTTTTCTTGTCATTACTTCCTTTGATTTCCATGTAATTACCATTCCAAGATGCTTCCATCCCATATTAACTCCTACTCTTCTAGGACGAATGTCTGGGAAGTTGAAACATTGTCAAGGATTGCAACTGGGTAATAAGATATTCCCAATTATCTTTGTTTCTCCAATTACCCCAACTCATTTTTGACAACACTTTTGTTGTTGGAGGTTGTTGACACTACCAACATTAAGCTCCTCTATGAAATTCCAACTCTTTATAATTCTTTTCTTTCATGTATTCCATGGGATACCTATGCTTGGTGCATGAAATG
>JZKD02S1799869.1:412131-422473 GCA_000966675.3 Picea glauca | reverse complement strand
AAAAAAAAAAAAAAAAAAAACATACCAATGTGCATTTTCATAGTTTTTTTTTATTTTTTTTTGCCAATGTTAGATTTATTCCAACCTAGCTATCACTAAAATCCAAGATTTATTCTAACCTAGCTATTACTAAAATCCTTTGCAATAACAAGATTTATTCCAACCTAGCTATTACTAAAATCCTTTGCAATAACAAAACGAAGAAATGAGATGGGTGTTTTTTCATATCATTTAAGGCTATCGAGGGGTTGTTTAGCAACATGAGACAATGGAGTCGAAACCCCATTGACTTCATACAAACATTACATTGAAGAATATCTTGCACAATTGGAGTTACCATTATGAACTTCATATAAACAACTCCATTATCCACCAGAAGACTCAGTGCTTCACTGCATAGCTAATCCCAGAAAATCATATCCACTGGAACACGTTTGTTAATCATATCCACCTCTCGCCAATCTTATCTTATCAAATTATAATCTCCAATTTCAAATTCTAATTTCCTTACACTTGACCTATGGTTACATTTCACAACCTGGAATACCATGAAAATAAATAGTTTAACTTTTTACTTAAGTTCTGAAATAATTAGGCCCCACCTTTTGTTGCTTTCAACAAGTGGCTTACAGTTACACTATCAAACATGGGATGGCGACCAATGCAAAAAAAATAGTTTTCATTTTTTACATCTACTTTTCAATAGATGGTGTTAGTAAATTTTCAAAGACGTGGGAACAATTAAATTCTGCCGAGATTTTAGATTTATAAGAAGGGAAGTGGGAACAAATATAGCATAACAATTCCACCTGTGCCTTTTAATTCAGTTTTTAGATTTATATGCATTCAATTAACGAATTTATATATCGACAATCAACATGCAATATTTTCAAAGAAACCTAAATTGTTACGGAACCTTTTAAGACTGAATACAGAATTACATATCACGAGAGGAGAGAGAACACAATTGTTGATTGCTACGATAACTATTCTATTCTGCATCAGTAAAAGACAAAAGAGGTTTATCAGGAATTGTCACTGGAAAAGAGTGCAAACACGTTGAGGTATGTTGATATATGTTTTCTCTAAAATTAATGTGCTTTTAATACATTTAGATTACTACCTAATTCCACCTGTGCCCTTTAATATGCATTCAGATCTTCATTTCATTTAGATTTTAAATGTGTTCGGCCCTTTAATTTAACCTGTATATATTTTCACTGAATTCAGATTTATATGCATTCAGAATGTGAGCCCGTTCAGATTTATATTCATTCCCATTGCATTCAGATTTTATAACAAGTCTTTTAATTCAAATCCATTCGACCTTTTAATTAATTTCACTTTAATGCATTCGTCCTTTTAATTAATTTTTCTTTAACACATTCGGCCTGCTGAAAACCTTTCTTAAAAATAGCATAGTTGGTGCGCTCTAAAGAAACAAAAGATCGCTCACCCATAATCCGAGCCAAGTCCTCCTGATGCAAAACTTCTTTCTCAAGCAGTGATTTAGCTAGTTGCTCCACACCATATCGATGTTTTTTTATTAATTTAACTGTGCGCTTATAAACCTTATTTACCCATTCTCTTATGTTTGGCCTCAAAACCATCTTCTCTCTAAGGAAAAGAGACAAGACCAACTTTCTCACTAAATCTATACACCGCAACTTGAGCATAGGTCATTTCCGTCACCTTCTATAGGTCGTTTTGAGCACTGATTGATATTTTTCCCAGCATTGAACTGAAATTTCATAATTTTATAACTGATGCATCAATAAACAAGTCATTTTCAATCCAATAAAAATAAGCATGACCTTTTCTGGAATCTAAAGTAGACATAAACCATACATAAGTGAGACAAAGCTCACAAAACTTGGATTAATGAGAGAAATCAATTACATTTATAGATTAGAACCCACTCCTATCAAAGTGGATCTCAAACCACCTTCAAACACAATCTGCGTGCTTATGAAACAAACTCAAAACAACATTCTAATTTAATATATTTTCTAGAATTTTATTTATTATTCTAACATCCTTCTTTAATGGAGAATCGGATATCCTACGACACCTAAATTGCTTCTAAAAATTTCAAACTTGAGTTTACCAAGAGGTTTGGTAAATATATCAGCCACATTATCATTGGTATTACAAAAAATCAAACCGATTTCGTTTGATTCAATCTTCTCTCTCACAAAGTGATGTTGTAGCTCGATATGTTTTGATCTTGCATGATATATTGGATTGTGTGACAATTTGATAGCACTTTGATTGTCACAATTGATGCATGTTGGATCATTTTTCTCCTCTTGGATATCTACAAGAATTCTCTGCAACCAAACAACTTCACAGGTGGCACTGGTAAAGGATTTATACTCAAATTCTGTAGACAACAAAGAAACAGTAGGATGCTTCTTGCTACTCCACGATACAACCCTCGATCCTATATGAAATCCATAGCCCGAGGTAGATCTTCTATCATCAGGATTTCTTGCCCAATCTGAATCAGAAAAACCTGTTATATCAACATCAAATTCATCAGTATACATAATACCAAAATTTATTGTTCCTTTCAAGTATTAGAGTACTTTCTTTGCAACTTTCCAGTGACTCTATGAAGGCTTAGCCATGAACTGACTAAGGATGCTAACTAAGTATGCAATGTCTGGTCTCGTAGTGGTGAGGTAGTTCAAACTTCCTACCAACTTGGTGAGGTAGTTCAAACTTCCTACCAACTGATGATATAAAGTACCATATGCCTCTTTAGTTCCATCTTCACATTATAAATTTGCATTATGTTCTAACGGAGTTGACATAGCTTTACATTCACTCATATTGAACTTTCTAAGAATTTATTTTGTATATTTACTTTGATTGATCAATGTTTTACCAGTCTCTCTCCAAACCTCAATTCCTAAACAGTAATGCAATTCACCAAGATCTTTCATTTCAAATTCTTGAGACAACTGAATTTTAATCTCTTCAACTAACGTGCATGCACTGCGTGTAATAATGAGATCATCCACATATAAAGATATTAAAAAAACATTTTCTTCTTCATCTTTCTTAACATACATGTTAGAATCATTTTTTCTTTTCACAAACCCATTCTGATAAAAGAAGGTATCTATGTTTACATACCAAGATCTCGGTGCCTGTTTCAAACCATATAATGCTTTCCTTAACCTGCAGACTAGATGCTCCGGTCCCTGCTTGATAAACCCTTCAGGTTGAACCTGTTATCACATAGGGTTGTCCAGATTCATATGCGTCTTTTGTGAATACCTAAGTCTGTATCCTCTCCCTGTCTTTCTCTCTTTCACGTGTCGTGTCTTAAAGTTTTCCCTTTGACTGGTAAAGTCGGTTTTGTTCATCATTTTTTGTTTAAAAGACTTGGTTTTCCTTAATGTCTCACCTGAAAAAGTCTCAGCCTGAAGCCTTTTTGTTTTCCTCTAAAGATGAACACCCATCTCCTTTTGTTTCAATCACTCATCCTGTTTTTTTCCCAAGCCCCTATCTAGTCATCCAAGTTTTTGTTTACACAGACCACAACCACAAGCTCAAAGCGCAACACTCAGAGCAGTCCGTTCTGGACCCAAATCAAGCAAAAAGGCAAGTTTATCTTTCAAGAACGGGAATTCCATGTGGAGTTCAGATTAGCAGCTCATGGGTGTTCAGAATATTAAAGTTGTGTGAAGTATAGTGCCAGAGCAAAAGGCCCGAAGAGAGCATGGGTCGTTGATCTTTAAAGGGACAGGTGGTAGTTGATCAAAGTGTTCGGGGAAATAATCTTCGAGAGTTTCGAAGTGATAAGTGTGTGGAATTCCCAAAGAGTCGAAGCCCAAATTCTCGAAATAATCTGAGCCATCAAAATTTGAGGACGTGTGGAGGCAGATCCCTCGCTTCGGAGTTCAGCGCTAAGGATAATTGTGGGAGTTAAACATTACAAAGTGTCAAAGTGGCCAAAGTCCCAAAGGCCCGAAGTGAATTTGATTCGTTGATAAGAAAGAGCCATGTGTCAATAGATCGACAACTCTGGGTAAAAGCGCATGGAAGAGTAAGAGAGATTTGAGCTTTGGTTTTCCCGGAGCCCAGAGACCCAAAATGGATCTCGGTCGTCCAAATCTCGAATGTCACGCGTCATCAGAGTTGTCACTCCAGGATTTTTACTTCAGGAGTTTTAAAATGAGAAAAGCGTCGAAGACCCGAAGGCCCCGAAGTCCCGAAGACTCAAAGATCCAAAATCCTGAAGCTCGAAATCATTAGGAGTCATATGATTCAAAGGGATGTGTGGCACCAGGTCAGAGAATTCGCAGTTTAGTGAATCAAAGGTTTTAACATGGAGCATGACGTAAGTTTACGAAGGACGAATCCCAAAGCACCTTTGGATATGGGCGCCAAGTTATGGCTCGAGGTCACATGCAGGATGGAGCGATGAAAAGGAGTTGTGCTAAAGTTCGAAAGCGCCCATATTGATCACAAAAGAAGATCTGCATGGCCTCGAGGTGCCAAGATTGACTCGAAGAAGTCGTGGACACCGCCTGGAACATTCATGGGTGTCAGGCCTCGTCCTGATCCCGATGAAGGTAGTTAATCGAAATGGGGGCAGCAGTTGAGACTTCGTCTCACCCCATAAATGGAAATCATACTGAGAATGGCCATGGGGGGAGATTGTCAATCCAAAGTTTCCCGAGGGACAGATTTTCCTACAAAGCACATAACTAAGTCGGGCTCGCATCTGACATAAGAAGGCCTGCACAGGATGAAAAAGTAGGCGTCGACTAGAAACTTTGAATGTAGGGGTCCGATCACATTCCTGGTGGTTGCAACATTTTTAGTATATATAGGCAGTTTTGATATTTTGTTAAGGTGGAATGGTTGAGTTAGGTTCCCTGCTATTGTAATAGTTTGATGAAGAACACTGATTATTTGGTTATGTCTTGATTTGAGACTTCTTGATTAATCTAAGTCAACTTTATTACTCTATCTTATTTGCCTCTGATACCGAGAGAGTTCATGATTGATTGATTCACGTGGATTGTTGTGACTGTATTATGATGAATGTTTGATTATAATGTTGTTATGATTTCTTTCAGTTTCCTTGAAATTTGAATCCAAGAGGATCTTGTGTTTAAGGCTTTATTCCTTAGGCTGCTAGAAGGCCTAATGTTCACGACAAACCTCTACACTTTTCTCACCAAATTCTTCCTCCTACTCACCTTTAATCCAACTTACTAACTGAAGTTGATTCAAGACCTCAATTGCTTGTGCATACCAGTCTAGACTTCTGAGTTAGAATGTTATTTTCATTCATTCTTCTCCATTTGGCCTCTTAAAAATATTTTTCATTTACTGTATAAACTGATGGGTACTGGGCTTACCTTCTATGAAATCTGAGGGTGACTTCTAGTGCTAACATTTCTTGGCGTCATTGTCGGGGAACAAATTGAAGACATTTCCCTGGGATAGAACGACAAAGAGCTTATGATTCTGAAGGTGCATCAGATATCAGAACCATTGAAGATTGCATCTTGCACCTGGTGACTCCACAATCAAAGACTCCACTGGGGAGGACCCTATTGACAGAAAGATGACCGTACCAAAGGGGAAGACCAGGTATCAATTTATTAGCTTTCTTTATGAAATCTTGTTTTTCTTTATCAACTCATTTCTCTCCTTCCCTTTACATATAAAAAGGATTATCCTCTCTTTTGTCTATTCAGATGATAATAAGCCTTCCTTTATTTATCCATCATTGGAAGAAGAAGACATGCCCTCTTCTTGTGTTGTAGATGTTGATCTTGTGTCTTTTCCTCAGCCTATTCATAAAAGTGAGATTTGTATTGGATTTCCTCATGAAATTGATCACCCTTGTAGCCTTGAGGGTGTTGAAAATGATTCAAAGCCTTCTCATATCTCATTGCCTTCCGTTATTACTACCAAGCCTGTCCATGTTCTTGTTAAACCTCATATTTATCTCACCAGTTTTCAAGCTAAGATTAAAGACAAGATGTTTAAACCTTTAAGGCCGCCACTTGACCTTCATCCTTATCCTCTTTATTCCTTTGAGTATATTCCCCGGTTTTTGGGGGAGGATCATGTTACAACTGAGAGGCACTTGGAGGCCTTTGAGAAATGTGTTGATCAGTTTGATATTGTTCATGAGGATGTTACCATGAGGCCGTTCTCACATTCTTTGTCTGGAGATGTTTTTGTGTAATTTAAATGTTTCGAAGCCTGTTCTATTGGTTCTTGGATCGAGCTATGAAAATCTTTTTTAAAGTGTTGGGGTGAGAAAAATTCCCTTGATTAGTACTGGTTTGAGTTTAATGAATTGAGGAGAGGGGAAGATGAAGCCTTGTATATCTTCAACAAGAGGTTTTATAATGTTTATCATAGTATGATTGTGGAGATCAGACCCACAGAGACTGTTGCCATGGTGTACTATGTCATGGCTCAGCATCCAGAGCTTGTCCTTCTCCTGAGATAAAGGAAATATTCATCCTTAAGAAACCTGTTTGAATATGCTGAAGAACTCGAAGAGAACATCAAGGCTAGCAGCTGGGTTCATATGCAAGCATGTCTTGAAGAATTGCATGTGCATAAGCAAGAAGACTGTCAATATGTTTCAGATTCTGAGAAAGAAGATAGTGAGTATAATTCAGATCTGGAACAACAACGAGGAAGTGAGTGTGATTCACATTTGGAATCAGATCCTTCAATAGTTGCAAGTTTTTCTATGGGCAAGAATGCATATCAATCTTATGATCAGTTTTCAAAACATTTTGAGCATGAAGTAGTGGGTGATTGCATAGATAACTATATGTTCTTGGTTGATCATAGTTGTGATGCTTTAAATCCTGTTGTACCATTATCTTATGATCATTCTTATGAAGGAGAGACTGCAATTGTTGGTGATCAAGAGTTGGTTTCGAAAGACCAAGGAGGTCATTTATTTGCAAGAAGGGAGGCATTTACAGAGGAGTAGCCTGGTCCTCTAAAACAACCAAATTTCTATCATGTTATTCATGATCCTATGGCCATATACATGGAGTCATATGTTTCATATTTTCTGAAATTTTCAAATGGAATTATTTCACCGATACTCACAAGTGAGTATGGTTTCATGAAAGATTTCCAAGACCAAACTAGAGAGCCTTTTCCTTTATTCATTAAGGAAAAGCATTGGGTGGAAATCAACCATCATGGACCCGCAGAAGACACGGAGCAAGTAAAGGAGGACCTGTAAACGAGAAAATATCACTTGAGATCAGTGGACCCGTATCATCTCTCTATCCACTTGAGAACATCGAACAAAGGGTGACCCACAATGAAGGACAAGAGTTAATTTCTTACCAGTTGAGCTTTCCTGATTACAAATTTTGTGACCCTGTGGGGTTATATATGGAGTTGTGTTTTCCAAAATCATTGAAGCTTGTAGAATTATTCATCTTATCATTATTTAGGGGTACATTCAGTGTTCCAAGCCATGTTCTCATTCTGTTGTCATACCTCCCTAAATTTTTATGGATCATCTGCAGTGAAGTGAAGAAGAGTTATATTACTAGACAATCTGGGTGGCTATGGTGGAAGTTTTTTTTCACCTAGAATGTTGTAAAAGTCAGTTAGCCCATGATTGTACATAGATAATCTCCTTCTAGAGCCCATGTGTTTTTTTTTGTTTTAGTAGAGTAGTGTACATATCTCTCTATTTTATTCATCGAAAGTTTTGAGCTAGACTCCATATCCCAACAGCTAAGGCACTAGAACTGCCCATTCTTGGCAGCTCACAGGGAGCATGCCATCCCCTATGGATCCAAATGTTATCACATAGGTTTGTCAAGAATCGTATGGGTCTATTGTTAATACCTAAGTTTGTATCCTTTCCCTGTCTTTATCTCTTTCGTGGGTCGTGTCTTAAAGTTTTCCCTTAGACTGGTAAAGTCGGTTTTGTTCACCCCTTTTTCTTTAAAAGACCTAGTTTTCCTTGATGTCGTACCTGAAAAACTCTGGGCCTGAAGCCTTTCTGTTTTCCTCTAAAGATGAACACCCATCTCCTTTTGTTTCAATCACTCATCCTGTTGTTTTCCCAAGCCCCTTTCCAATCATCCAAGTCTTTATTTACATAGGCCGCAGCTACAGGCTCAAAGCACGACACTTAGAGCGGTTCGTTCTCAACCCAAATCAAGCAAAAAGGTAGGTTCAACTTTCAACGGCGGGAATTCCATGTGGATTTCAGATTAGTGGCTCGCGGGCATTCAAAATCTTAAAGTTGCGTGAAGTATAGTGTCAAAGCAAAAGGCCCGAAGAGAGCATGAGTCGTTGATCTTTAAAGGGAAAGGTGGCAGTTGATCCAAGTGTTCGGGGAAATAATATTTGGGAGTTTTGAAGTGAGAAGTGTGTGGAATTCCCGAAGAGCCGAAGCCCAAATTCTTGAAATAATATAAGCCATCAAAATATGAGGATTCGTGAAGGAAGATCCCTCGCTTCGGAGTTTGGTGCTCCGGAGAAATGTGGGAGTTAAACATTGCAAAGCATTGAAGTGGCCAAAGTCCCGAAGTGCCCAAAGACCTGAAGGCCCGAAGTGAATCTGAGTCGTTGATCAGCAAGAGCCACATGTCAATAGATCGACAGCTCTGGGTAAAAGAAAATGGAAGAGTAAGCGAGATTTGAGCTTTGGTTTTCCCGGATCCCGAAGACCCAAAGTCGATCTCAGTCATCCAAATCTAGAATGTCACGCGTCATCAGAGCTATCACTACGGGAGTTTTACTTCAAGAGTTTTAAAATGAGAAAAGCGTTGAAGTCCCTAAGGCCCCAAAGTCTCGAAGTCTCGAAGGTCCGAAGCCCTGATGTTTGAAATCAGCAGGAGCCGTCTGATTTAGAGGGATGCGTGGCACCAGATCCTAGAATTCATGGTTTCGTGAATCAGAGGTTTTAGCATGGAGCACAGCGTAAGTTTGCAAAGGAAGAAATCCTGAAGCGCCTTTGGATATGAGCGCCAAGTTATGGCCCAAGGTCGCATGTAGGATGGAGCAATGGAGAGGAGTTGCGCCAAAGGCCGAAAGCACCTGTATTGGTCACAGAAGAAGATCTGCATGGCCTTGAGGTGTCGGGATTGACTCAAAGAAGTCGTGGGCACCGCCTGGAACATTCATGGGTGTTAGGCCTTGTCTCGATCCCGATGAAGGTAGTTAATGGAAATGGGGGCGACAGTTGAGATCTCGTCTCACCCCATAAATGGAAAGAATATTGAGAATGGTCATGGGGGAGATTGCCAATCCGAAGTTTCCCGAGGGATGGATTTTCTTGCAAAGCACATAACTAAGTCGGTTTCACGTCTGACATAAGAAGGCTTGCACATGCTGACAGAGTAGGCGATGATTGGAAACTTTGAATGCAGGCGTCCAATCACATTCCTGGTTGTTGAATCATTTTTAGCATATATAGGCATTTTTGATATTTTGTTAAGGTGGAATGGTTGATATAGGCTCCCTGCTATTGTAATATTTTGATGAAGAACATTGGTTCTTTGGTTATGTCTTGACTCTTGATTTGAGACTTCTTGATTAATCTAAGTCATATTTCTTACTCCATCTTATTTGCCTCTGATACTGAGAGAGTTCATGATTGACTGATTCACATAGATTGTTGTGACAGTGTTATGATGAATGTTTGATTATAATGTTGTTATGATTTCTTTCAGTTTACTTGAAATTTGAATCCAAGAGGATATTGTGTTTAAGTTTTTCTTCCTTAGGGTGTTAGAAGGCCTGATGTTCATGATAGACCTCTACACTTTTCTCACCAAAGTCTTCCTCCTACTCACCTTTACTCCAACTTACTAACTGAAGTCGATCCAAGACCTCAATTGCTTGCGCATACCAGTCCAGATTTCTGAGTTAGAACGTTATTTTCATTGAGTCTTCTCCATTTGGCCTCTTAAAACTCATTTACATTTACTGTATAAAATGATGGGTACTAGGCTTACTTTCTATGCAATATGAGGGTGACTTATGGTGCTAACAGAACCAAATAAACCTCTTATTTTAAATCACCATTCAGAAAATCATATTTGACATCTAACTGATGTATTTTCCAATTATGTTTTGTAGCTAAGGAAATCAGTACTCTATTTGTATTCAATTTAGCTATTAGTGCAAAAGTATATTCGTAATCAATTCCCTCCTTTTGTGAATATCCTTTTGCAACTAATCTTTTCTTATATATATCAATGCTACCATATGCTTTAAATTTAAATTTATACAACCATTTTCTTCCAATAGGGACTTTGTTTTCAGACAGTTCAATTAATTCCCATGTTTGATTTTTCATAAGGGATAT
>JZKD02S1799869.1:398042-411856 GCA_000966675.3 Picea glauca | reverse complement strand
AGGAAACGGATGTCAAGGTCGACACATTCCTTAACACTCTCGCCTCCCTGCAGGACTCCCTGCTCCCTAGTCAGCACGAGGACTCTCCAGCCCAGGCACCGAGTGCGACCAGGGGCAAAGCTATGGACGTGGACGTGGACATAGGAGCTATGGACGTGGACGTGGGAGCAACCTCGGGCAGCAAAGTTGATAATACTGTGGACGATGGGGTCACCTACATAGAAGAGGAGTCGTGGACAGAAGACTTCCAACCCAAGTGGCCCGAGTATTCTCTGTATGTCTAGCTCATCAGTTAAGCTGAAGATACCAGATGTTTATTTTGTCCATTTCCTGCTGTTTTTGTTAAAGGTTTTAAGTGCAAATAGGTAAATAAATGAACAAGTTGATACTTCTGAGTTCATGGACTGGTTTCCCCTCTGTTGGGGCAGTCCATTTACCTCAGACTGAACATCATGTAATTTGCTCTGATACTCTGTTTTTGAGAGGTCTTTAATATATTATACTTACAAAAAAAAAAGGGATATATATTCATCATTCATAGCATTTATCCACTCTTCATGTTCTTTATCTTGATCATAGTTTACAGGTTCTACAAAATTCATTACATGAGACATCAATTCATAATTTGTATACCTTATAGGTGGTGGAATTTTTCGTGATGACCTCCTTGGTCCTTCACTTCTTTCATCTCGTATCCTTCTCTGTGGAGACTCTTCTCCACTAGATGTATCCTGACTTCTTGAAGTGTCCATACTTCTTTCATTTTGTTCTCAAACATGTACCTGTTCTCATTCATGTTTAACCATTTCATCTATTTTGACATGTTCATCGTTATCATTATGCCAATCATTTGCACCATTCATTATATCAACTCTATCTTCATTCTCATGAAACATTACATCTCTACTTGCAAACAATTTATGTGAACTAGGATCAAACAATTTGTATGTTTTTTTATCAGTACAATACCCAATAAAAACACACTTGATTGAATTTTCATCAAGTTTTCTTCTCTCATCCTTCGGAATATGTGCAAAGGCATTGGATCCAAATACTCTTAAATGAATGACATCAAGTTTATAACCGTAAATAATCTCAAAAGGATTTTGGAAATCTAATTTCTTAGTTGGACTTCGATTATTTAAATAAACAACAGTATTAACGACTTCTACCCAAAAACCATTAGAAATGTTTTTACCCTGAAGCATATTGCGAGCACACTCCACCAATGTTTTGTTCCTTCTCTCAGCAGCACCATTTTACTAAGGTGTATGAGGTATTGTAAATTGTTGTTGGATCCCATGCAATTTACAATAACTTTTAAATGCACCTCATGTATATCCACCACCCTCATCAGATCTGAGAACTTTAATACATTTTCCTGTCTGTTTTTCAGTCATAGTTCTGAATTCTTTAAAGTACTCAAATACATCACTTTTTCTCCTTATGAAATAGACCCACGTATATCTAGATCTATCATCAACAAAAATAATAAAGCAGGAAGCACCACCAAATGACCTAGTTTTCATAGGTCCACATACATCTATATGAATTAATTCAAGTATATATGTTTGTATTTTCTCTGCATGTATGGGAAATTCCTCTCTATGTTTCTTACCAAGTGCACATGCTTCACATGGAAAATTATCATTCTTCATAACATGAATACCTTCTACCATTGTTTTTCTTTGCAACAACATCAAATCATTGTAATTTAGGTGCCCATACCTATGGTGCCATAACTCTTCTATTGACATTGTTGTGGACATCAATGCAACATGATGGTTCATTGTCACATCCAACTTATTCAATCCACAAAGTCCGGTACCCGTGGAAACTACCTTATTCTGGATATCTTTCACAACACACCTCAACTTGCCAAATTCCACTGTTAGATTATTATTAGTGATAGTTGAAACATATATCAAATTATTTTTAATACCAGGAACACACATCACATTAGGAATCTATCTCAATTGTCCATTAGGTAAGTTCACACTTATTACTCCATAGCCTTGGACTTTATGTGATCTGTTATCTCCTAATTAAATGTGTGTGCCATTAAGTTTCTCATAATATTCATCATACCATTCTTTATTACAGGTCATATGAGCTGATGCACCAGAATCTATGAACCATGCATTCTCATCATCAGTTTCAACAAATAATGCAGCTTTAGAAATAAACAACTTAAGATTTTTAAATCCATCAGTGACTGAAGTATCTGTATGCACAAAATTTCCATTATGCCTTCTATATCTCTTATTTGATTCATGATTCTTTCTTCTATAACAATATTTAGCAAGATGTCCAGGTTTTCCACAATATTCACATTCAATATTTCACTTAACATGAGAATCAGAATGTGTCATACCTTTCTGCTTTGCTTGAAACCTACCTCTATTCTTGTCCCACGATTTACCTCGGTATGATTTTTTACCTTTTGAAATCAAAGCCAAATCTGAGCCACTTGAGTTTTGATCATAGTTCTTCATCCTTTCTTCTTCTTGGAACAACGAACAACTTTAGATGATTAAACACGCAACAACAAAAAAAAACGTAGAACACTCCACGCAAATAGTCAATTGAAGAGGAAGATCGTTGGACAATGAATACTCCAACAGTAGAGCAAACAACACACAAATACTCCACGACGAGGTTGAGAGCTCGTTCAGATAGAAGCAATGAACAACTAATTCAGATAGCAGCAAATCACTGGTGGAGAATTTCGATGGTTGTATATACCATAGCGAACACACCCAAATCATGCGCACACAACTTGCACGCACACATCAATATAACAGGGGGCGCTCAGCTCCAATTCGCACCCTCGTAGCAGCTATGATACAAAATTAAAACTAGACATAAACCACACACAAGTGAGACAAATCTCACAAAACTTGTATTAAGGAGAGAAATCAATTACATTTATAGATTAAAACCCACTCCTATCAAAGTGGATCTCAATCCACCTTCAAACGAAATCTGTGTGCTTATGAAACAAACTCAAAACAACATTCCAATTTAATATATTTTCTAGAAGTTTCTTCATTATTCTAACATCTAGATATTCAGATAAAGTAAGGAGAAAGGAATTCAATAATCCAGAAACATTCAGTCTATTTAGTCAATATCATGATGGTCAACACTATCCAAAAATTATAAAAACAAATATGTAAAAAGATATTAAAAGTATTTATATTCTCTTCCTCAAAATCTAAAACAACAATAAACATGCAAAGTGATTAGAAAATTAACTTAGCATTGTCATCTTTGATGGGTACTTGATTAAGAGATTTTCTCTTTTCCACTAGGATTAACTCTACACTGTGATAATCTGAAAGAAAAATCATGATTAGGGGGTATCATGTCACTAATTTTCAACTTGGCAGCCATTATCACTTTATCAAAGCTTCCTTTAGATCAAGAAAAATCTTATTAGATACATCTTAACATAAGTTTATGTGTATATTGTGTTGATATATAGCACCTTTGCATGCTTCAGTACAATTTCAGATATGTCCAGTACAATTTCATATCTGTGTGCATGCTCCTAAATATATTTGATGGAGACCTGTAGTAAAAAAAACAAAAAAAATGTTTAAGGTTTTTATATCATCTCCTATCAGAATCTTCTAGGAGAAATAAAGAGCAGCGGAAACCATGGGTACTAATCTAAACAAAGAATAATTCACTTCTTCGAATTTCAATTTCCATCTTTTAAATGCATGAGTAGAATTAAAGTGGAGGTTAGGGTCTTTAACTGAACAATTTCAGGTCGATTGACTCAGTAAAGTTATAGTTCTTTGTTTATTAATCGAAGGGACCATTTAGCTACATTGGTAAAATTTCATAAATAATAGTTTAATGAAATAGAGTAAGCTTATGAACAACATAATAGACCATTAAATATATGTAATGCAATATTAAATATATGTAATGCAATAGAGTAAACTGTATATTGTAAAATTTCATAAATAAGAGTTGAATGCAATAGGGTAAACCCGTGTCGAACATAATAGAGTCGCTTTGACATTAAACCCTAAGTACGTAAGTTTGTTGAAAGCAGGTGGCTGCACCCATGGCTAGAGAGTACGTAAGATGTGAATTTATTTTTCTATTCCTCCATGTATCTGGTAGTGCATAAATTTCTTATATCTTCCACTTATCTCTCTATATATGTTTTTTTATTGTGCCTAAGAAACTATATTTTATAGCTATAAATATAGGAAACCAAAAAGAAACCTTTCATATTAGCTTTACAAAATGTATTTTATCACTTTAAATAGAGGAGAACCAAAATGAAATTTGAGTGTAAGATTGGTCATTTTTCACTATATTGGAGATTAGTGGCAAGGGCTTTTTATGATCTCATTAAAAATCTATTTTCATGGTGTGTGTAATATTCATAGAGACTCCTTAGAAGTTTTATGCAACCATATACATAAGGTTGATGTTTTCCACATATGTGTACATTTTGAATCCTATAAAATCAATTTAAACAAAAAAACTATATTGGAGATTGGTCCTTTTCACTATATTGGAGATTTGTGGCAACGGTTCTTTATGGTCTCATTAATTAAAAGTCCATTTGCACGGTGTGCACATTATTCATAGAGACTCCCTAGAAGTGGTTGATGTTTGACATATACATAAGGTTAAAGTTTTCCCAGATGTGGATTTTGAATCCCAAAAAATTAATTTGAACAAAAAAAACTATAGATCCATGTTACCACTATATTGCGTGCCTTTTTCCTTTGGTTTTCAATAGGTTAAAGGATACAAGATCAATAAATTAATTTAATTGTGTAATTTAGTTTATGTTTTTGTTTATATATGATATTTATTGTTTTTATGCTTCTATTATATCTTCATAATTAATGTTTTTACTATATGCAATGCTTTTGGTAGTCACATTATGTATTGATTGGATGTTTTTTAAAAATTGTTCGGGCTTTAAATATGCTTGATACATGTACATCCTTAAATTTAATGATTCTATTATTTTACTTCATACTTCCCTCATCTCTTTCATTTTTTTTGCAATATTTATGCTTTTATTCATCGTGTTACTCATTAAAGGTTTGATATTTTAGATTTCATTAAATAATAGTTTTATTCACTCTGCTCATATTTTGTCATTGTTAGGCAAGTTCAACATACCATTATGGATCCAACATTGTGGAGTTGTTTTCCATTCTGGATTTTGGAGCTGACCTTTTTAGGGAATATTAAGTGAATGGAGAAGCACAAAATTTCTTAGGGAAGGAGAAATTGGGCCACTAAGATCCATGGGACAAAGATTAAGGACAATCACTTTGTTATGAAATGGATGTTTATGGTTGGAAGTATTGGTATTCCAATTGAACAAGGGTATTGTGGAACTTTAGTTGACGATGCAACCATGAGGATTGCTAGTGATGCCATTCTTAAATTCCAATGACAACTATTGAAAATCATGAAATGAGTGAGCATGAGAGGAGAAGGGAAATATGAAGAGAAGAAAGAACACAGGGAAAGAAAAATAGAGAGATGGCATGGTGCTTCAAATAGAAATGTATACAAGAGGAGGCAAATTGTAGTGCCTTCTCAAAACTATTTAAAATAGAGAAAGGGGGTTGGGTGTTGATCAAGAGCTTGGAGGTGAAGAAGGAGAGGAGAAATTCATTTCAATGGGTATGAGTTTCTTCTCACAAGTATTTATAAATAAAAAGAGAGAGATCGTGAGGACCAAGATAATGTATATTTCATTAATAACGATAGACCACAACATTTATTCATAATCAAAACAAAGTAGAGTAACACACAATACCTTTAAAAGTTTCAAGTGAACACATTATCCTTAATTCATTTTACATGTAAATTAATTACCTTATTTTAAAAATGTAATATGAAATATGCATTTAAATTTCACAATGTAGCTAATTATATTCTAGTGTTAGTATACATTCAATTTATCCACCCATATAATTAAATGTTAGTATAGCTAACATTTCTAATTTTATGTTCTTCACGTTAAAATTTATAATAAATATGTAATAGAAAATTTCCATGGGTAATAAGCCAATTCGAGAATAGATAATAATGCAAAAGCTAAAGAGTTACTCTAAACAAAAGTAATATATATATATATATATATATATATATATATATATACTTTTTAATTTATATTTTCAAAACACATTTTAACATTAAAAGTTTTGGCAATTAGTGATCGGAAATTTAAAGCAATAGAAGTAATTGAATAATAAAAAATGATGGGAAGTATTTCTATTTTCGATTGCATTTCCGAGTAGTATTTTCACTAAACATAATATGGTGAGTACTAATTTTTTTTAGTATGGTGAGTACTATTTTTTCCCATTTGTCATATCAAGAGGATATTAGTGATAAACAATCTAAATCGATAGATAATCTAAATTAGGTTTCTTGAGAAAGGGAAATAAAGGAAATTCTAAAGTGTTCATGTTGAAGATTATTCCAAGCATAATTGAGATGGAGGAATAAGACGAGGAGGAATATAAATCCAAGTTAACATGCACATAAGAAAATAAAGACACTTTCATTACACTATAGCAGTAAAATCGTAGATCCAACTTACTTAAATAAGATAAAAACCCTTCTAACCTATTTAATATTGATTTGATCCAAAACAACTGTGTGAAAAGCAACATTCCATTACAAGAAGAAAAAAATTACATCAATAGATTCATTATTTTTAATGATGAAACATCTTCAAATCAATAATGAAGGAGGGAATTGTATAGGATTAGGGTTCATCCTAGGGTTTTACATCAATGATAGGCACAACTACCAAAATCCTAACAATTTTGTGCCTTGGGTGCTCCACCTATGATATACTATGATTTTTCAAAGACAGAGTGGTAATGTTCAAGTTCAACCTTATAAAAGGGCATGCATTACACAATCATGATCCTTATTTAGGAACGATTGCACTAGTTTCAAGGGAAAATGGGCATGAGTGTATTACATGAAGTTTTGTCTCAATCCTTCCATGAGATTTGTCAAATAATCTACTAGTTCTTCATCTCCTTCCCTATTTTACAGTCCTTAATCCATCTCCACCACTTTGAACCACTGGTCGTTGTTTCTGGAAAGTTAAGATGAAGATACTATAGGAACGATGAACATGTTCATTGAAATGACCTTGTGACAATACAATGATAACAATGATGAAAACCATTATGATCATGGATAACTCCGTCTCCTTCACAATTATGTTCTAATTTTGTTGTTTGATTTTCAAATTCTTTATGTGAGTCATATTTGAGTCTCGAAACCCTCCTATATCGTCAATGCATGCATATACTATAACCATGTCAAATTTAAGTTCAAACAAGCACAAACTGAAAAAAATTCAACGTTGGCCACATTCATAGGTCACTTTGTGTGGGGTCCAATAAAAGAATAATTTCCAGTAATTGGTAATTAATGGACAACCTTGAAAATTGTTAGACGAACCAAAGTTAAAATTGGAGATGATGGTATAAACTTGGATGAGCTTCTTTTGGTTTCAATAATAATATATTCTCTATTGAATAAGGCCAACCACGTGAAGGTGGAAGCTCATATGACCCCTTCCCCCCCACATCACTCCCAATTCCCTAATACCAAATGTAACTGCAAACATTTAAGGTAAATGAAAGAGAACAAATCAACTGAACACATATAAATACATACCTCTTGCATTTCAACATTTCGATATCATTAATATTCTTCTAGCTCATCCAACTCATCATCTGTATCTTCCGCTTCAAAATTGATGTTGTAAGGATTGTCCATATCAACATCATCATCAATGTCGTCATTTCCAATCATATCATCATCAGGAACATTGTCTCCTACATTTGGTTCCACTTCTTCAAGTTCATTTAAAACATCGTCGATATCATATTCATCCAGAACATTGTCTAGAACAACTCCTTCAACTTCTACGACGTCTTTGTCTGACACATGAACTAACTACTCCTCTACATCATCTTCTTCTTCAATATCATCTTCTTCCGCAACATTGTACTTTACTGACCTTCCTATTGGATCATATATAACAACATTAATGTTTTAATACTTTAATTTATAAATTACATTAATGTTTTAATTATATTATACATTTAATACTTAAGACATTTACATTATAGATTAGTGTTTCAATACTTTAATTTATAAATTGCATTAATGTTTTAATTATTTTATACATTTAATACTTAACATATTAATATTAATGTATTTAGTATTGTATACATTCATTTATATATCATTAATGTATTATTTAAATAATAAATTAATCTATTATAAATACATTAATTTGTTTATCCTATAATATATTATAAATGCATTTTATTGTATTCATACATTATTAATACTTTAATCAACCTTTTTTAATACATGCTAATACATATCACCAAAGGAGAGAAAATGAGTGACAATTTGATTATGTACATGCTAATACATATCACCAAATGAGAGAGACACAAAGGAATTGTCGCTGGCAAAGAGTGCAAACACATTGAGGTATGTTGATATATGTTTTCTTTGAAATTGATGTGATTTTAATGCATTTATATTTACTATCCAATTCCACCCGCGCCCTTTAATTCAGTTTTTAGATTTATATGCATTCAATTAACGAATCTTTGTATCGACAATCAACATGCAATATTTTCAAAGAAACCTAAATTGTTACGGAACCTTCTAAGACTGAATACAGAATTACATATCACGAGAGGAGAGAGGACACAATTGTTGATTGCTAAGACAACTATTCTATTATGGACCAGTAAAGGAAAAAAGAGGTTTATCATGAATTGTTGCTGGAAAAGAGTGCAAACACGTTGAGGTGTGTTGATATATGTTTTCTGGATGTGATTTTAATACCTAATTCCACATGTGCCCTTTAATATGCATTGAGATCTTCATTTCATTTAGATTTTATAATAGATCCTGCTCCTTTTTAATTAAAATCTGTTCGTCCCTTTAATTCAACTTATATATATTTTCACTACATTATATGCATTCAGAATGTGAGCCCATTCAGATTTATATTCATTCAGATTGCACTACATTTAGATTTTATAACAAGTCTTTTAATTCAAATGCATTCGACCTTTTAATTAAGTTCGCTTTAATGCATTCGTCCTTTTAATTATTTTTTCTTTAATGCATTCGGCTTACTGAAAACCTTTCTTAAAAATATCATAGTTGGTGTGCCCTAAAGAAACAAAAGATCGCTTGCCCATAATCTGAGCCAAGTCCTCCTGATGCAAAACTTCTTTCTCAAGCACTGATTTAGCTAGTTTCTTATCTACCCATTCTCTGATGTTTGGCCTCAAAACCATCTTCTCTATGAGGAAAAGAGACAAGACCAACTTTCTCACTAAATCTATACACCACAACTTGAGCATAGGTCATTTTCGTCACCTTCTCTAGGTCGTTTTGAGCACCGATTGATATTTTTCCCAGCATTGAATTGAAATGTTCATTGAAATTTCATAATTTTATAATTGATGCATCAATAAACAATTCCTTTTCAATCCAATAAAATTAAGCATGACCTTTTGGAATTAAAACTAGACATAAACCACACATAAGTGAGATAGAGCTCACAAAACTTGGATTAAGGAGAGAAACCAATTACATTTATAGATTAGAACCCACTCCTATTAAAGTGGATCTCTAACCACCTTCAAACTCAATCTGCGTGCTTATGAAACAAACTTAAAAACAACATTCTAATTTAATGTATTTTCTAGAATTTTATTCATTATTCTAACATCCCCCTTTAATGGAGAATCGTATTTTCTACGACACCTAACTTGCTTCTAAAAATTTCAAAATTGAGTTTACCAAGAGGTTTGGTAAATATATCAGCCACATTATCATTGGTATTACAAAATATCAAACCAATTTCGTTTGATTCAATATTCTCTCTCACAAAGTGATGTTGTAGCTCGATATGTTTTGATCTTGCATGATATATTGGATTGTGTGACAATTTGATAGCACTTTGATTGTCACAGTTGATGCATGTTAGATCATTTTGCTCCTCTTGGACATCTACAAGAATTCTTCGCAACCAAACTTCACAGGTGGCACTGGTCAAGGATTTATACTCAGATTCTATAGATGACAAAGAAACAATAGGTTGCTTCTTGCTACTCCATGATACAACCCCCGATCCTATATGAAATGCATAGTTTGAGGTAGATATTCTATCATTAGGATTTCCTTCCCAATCTGAATCAGAAAAACCTGTTAGATCAACATCAAATTCATCAGTATACATAATACCAAAATGTATTGCTCCTTTCAAGTATCATAGTACTTTCTTTGCAGCTTTCCAATGACTCTCTGAAAGCTTATCCATGAACTGACTAAGGATGCTAACTGAGTATGCAATTTCTGGTCTCGTAGTGGTGAGGTAGTTCAAACTTCCTACCAACTGACGATATAAAGTACCATCTGCATCTTTAGTTCCATATTCACATTATAACTTTGCATCCTTTTCTAATGGAGTTGGCATAGCTTTATATTCACTCATATTGAACTTTCTAAGAATTTATTTTGTATATTTACTTTGAGTGATCAATGTTTTACCAGGATCTCTCCAAACCTCAATTCCTAAATAGTAATGCAATTCACCAAGATCTTTCATTTCAAATTCTTGAGACAATTGAATTTTAATCTCTTCAACTAACTTGAATGCACTGCCTGTAATAATGAGATCATCCATACATAAAGATATTAAAGAAACATTTCCTTCTTCATCTTTCTTAACATACAAATTAGGATCATTTTTTATTTTCACAAACCCATTCTGATAAAATAAGGTATCTATCTTTACATACCAAGATCACGGTGCCTGTTTCAAACCATATAATGCTTTCCTTAACCTGCAGACTAGATGCTCATGTCCCTTCTTGGCAAACCCTTCAGGTTGAACCTGTTATCACATATTGTCAAGAGTCATATGGGTTTGTTGTGAATACCTAATTCTGTATCCTTTCCCTGTCTTCCTCTCTTTCGTGGGTCATGTCTTAAAGTTTTCCCTTCGACTGGTAAAGTTGGTTTTGTTCGCCCCTTTTTGTTTAAAAGACCTGGTTTTCCTTGATGTCTTACCTGAAAATGTCTCGGCCCAAAGACTTTATGTTTTCCTCTAAAGATGAACACCCATCTCCTTTTGTTTCAATCACTCATTCTGTTGTTTTCCCAAGCCCCTATCCAGTCGTCCAAGTCTTTGTTTACACAGGCCGTAGCAGCGGGCTCAAAGCACGACACTCAGAGCGGTCTATTCTGGACCTGAATCAAGCAAAAAGGCAGGTTCAACTTTCAACGACAGGAATTCCATGTGGCGTTTAGATTAGCGGCTTGCGAGCATTCGAAATCTTAAATTTGTGCGAAGTATAGTGCCAGAGAAAAAGGCCTGAAGAGAGCATGGGCCATTGATCTTTAAATGGATATGTGGCATTTGATCCAAGTGTTCGGTGAAATAAGCTTTAAAAGTTTCTAAGTGAGAAGTGTGTGGAATTCTCAAACAGTCGAAGCCTGAATTCCCGAAATAATATGAGCCATCAAAAGCTGATGCATGGAGGCAGATCCTTCGCTTCGGAGTTTGGCACTCTGGAGAATTGTGGGAGTTAAACATTGCAAAGTGCCAAAGTGGCCAAAGTTTTGAAGTGCTCGAAATCCCAAAGGCCCAAAGTGAATCTAAGTCGTTGATAAGCAAGAGCCACGTATCAATAGATCAAAAGCTCTGGGTAAAAGTGCATGGAAGAGTAAGCAAGATTTGAGCTTTGGTTTTCCCAGAGCCTGGAGACCCAAAGTGGATCTCAGCCGTCGAAATCCAAAATGCCACACGTCATTAGAGTTGTCACTCCAGGATTTTTACTTCGAAAGTTTTAAAATGAGAAAAGCGTCGAAGTCCTGAAGGCCCTGAAGTCTCAAAGTCTCGAAGCTCGAAAGTAGATGTAGCCATCCAATTTAGAGGGATGCGTGGCACCAGATCAAAGAATTCATGGTTTCACGAATCAGATTTTTTAGCATGGAGAACAGCTTAAGTTTGTGAAGGACAAAATCCTGAAGTGCCTTTGGATATGAGCGCCAAGTTATGTCCCGAGGTCGCATGTAGGATGGAGAGATGGAGAGGAGCTGCGCCAAGGACCGAAAGCGCACGTATTGGTCACAGAGGAAGATCTGCATGGCCTCGAGGCATCGGGATTGACTTGAAGAAGTCGTGGGCACTGCCTGGAACATAGGGTTTGAATGAGCAAATTTCAAATATAAAAATTTGCTTGCTCAACCAAGGGTTTCCTCCAATATATTTATGATATTATTTCTGTCATTTCCATTCATTTATAAGCATATTTTTGTTCTAATTTATTTCATAAATATTCAAATACATGTTCATATTTTTATATGTAAAATTGTATTTTTCTTGCTAACAAAAATTCACAAGTTTTCTAGTGTTTTGCATAAATTTCCAACAAGCTTTTGCTTACTGATTTTTGCAGATTTTTGCCAGAAAGAGGGGGAAGTGTTGTTCATTTCAAGTCTCCAAGAATTCAAGGAACCCTCCTTGAGTTTGGATATCAACCCCTTTTATTTCTATCATTTTCTAAGCTTGTAAGCAGCCCATGATAGTCTCTTGGGCTTGCATTCTTCTCTTAAAATTAATTTTCTGTTTGTAAATACTTTTAAGTGCCTACACCTTGCAAAGTGATTTGGCTATGCCAATCCATGCGAAATCGTAAGGCTAAAGTAGTTTAATTTTTTGTTTTGTATTTACTTGTTTTCCCCACTTGTCCTTAAGGCAAGGTTGTGTGGCTAGACTAGTTGTGTATTTTATTTCAAGTTATTGTTTATTTTTACACCCACCTTAGCACAAAATCGGTAGGCTTGTCCTCCTCCTTGTTCCATTATTGTGAGGTAGCAAAACCTTTTAATTTATATTATTTCCCCACCTTTTTTCCTTAAGGCAATGTTGTGAGGCTAGGCCTTCATTATTTTCATTTGAAACTATTGTATTTTACTTTAATCTTTTGCCTACACCTTGCAAAGTGATTTGGCTTTGCCAATCCATGCAATATCGTTGGGCTAGTTTAGTTTGATTTTACTTTGGAGAGTAACCACATCTAGACTAATTAGAGGAGTAAATTATTTGTTGGGAATTAATCATATCTAGTCTAATTAGGCACCCAACTAGTATCACTTTTACCATAAAAAAAGGGTGCCTTGGGAGGCTACAGGGGATGTAAGTCAGGAAAGGCTTCATGACACTAAGTGTCCTCCCTGCTTGAGATCCCAAGCATTCCTGATTGATCCGTGGAGCTAGGGAAAGACCTTTCTTGTCCTTCTTCTTGAGCACCCAACAATTCTTTTGGTTAAAGGGTTAATAGTTAGGGGTAGACACATAGTCTAGGTTTGCATCTATCACACCTAATCCCCCTAACTAAAGAGAGTTTCAAAATCCTTTAAAATTTACCTACAACACTTTCACAACATTAGCACTTTTCAGTTTCAGTTATATTTATTCAATTTGTACAAGTTTTACTTTCAAGACATCTATTTTTGTAACACACCCACTATCGTAATTTAAAAATTTCGGGGTTAATCTCCCACAAATGAGAAATCTCCAGAAACCTGCATTAGCGAAATGTCAATCCTTGGTTCAATATCGGGATTTGGGGTTTCTAGTGTCAAAATTCATTCACCCCCAAGACTCGTGATCCTCCGAATTCCGACGCGCTCCCTACGCATTAGCTCTCTTGGTTCAGTTCCCGGTCCATAGGACCTGCTAC
>JZKD02S1799869.1:364861-396637 GCA_000966675.3 Picea glauca | reverse complement strand
ATCCCCTCTTAGCAGTTCTGCAATAAATTCAAACTGTCATTTACATTCATTGACCTCTTTCTGCAGGTCCATTTACATCACATATTCATATTTATAAGTTTTTCCATAGTCCTTGTCCAGTTCAGTTATATTTACAATCTGGGGGAAACAGGGTGTTACAATTTTCCATGTGTTTCATTTTCAAAGTAACTTTACCTTTCAAGTTGTGTGATTTACTTTCAAAGCCATTTACTTCTAAAGTGGCACAATCTCTCTTTCAAGAACTTTACTTTTCAAAGCTATCGCAAGTTATCTCTCTCATTTGTGAATATTCCATGTATCAATGTTTCATTGTTAATTAGGTTCAAGTATTCTTTATTCTTTGGATATAGTTGTGTAATCATTTAAGTTTCTTATCTCATTGTATATATAGTTCATATTATATTTCAACTTGTAGATAACATTCATAAATTGGTGTAAAGTAAATTATTTTGTTCATTGGTATTATCTATCTTTCGTTTAATTGTACTTGTTGTATCTTTCGTCAACTCCATTTATCTTTAGGCAGTGGTCTTATTGTAAATTTGTAAGTAAAAGGGGTGTGCTTGTCATTGAAAGGTTGCATTGCATTGACTTCTTGTCATTTGGGTTGGGTCCCCCTAACTTAAAAACTAAAATTAACTCTTAGAACACTTAATCAACTTAACATAGTTAAATAGGGTCTACCCCCCTTGGCTTCCCTAGGAGTGAGCCTAGACAGAAGAATTCCAAATCGAGGTGACAGTGGGTTTGGAATTAGGCTTGTGCCTCCAAGGACACACCAAGTGGGTTGGAGACTTCTCCACGTTAGTAGGTGTGTATAAGGATGGTAACATATTTGGCACCATTGTCGGGGATAAGTCTCTTATCCTTGGTTAATTGAAAAACTCCAATTTATTCTTTAAAAACTAAGTAATAATGTTTTCCCTAATTTTTTTTAACTTTAGTTGTGTTATTCATTATTTTTTACTCTCCAAGTGGCGACTCTATTTGAAAATTCTTTGAGGTATACTACCAGGAGCCATCCAGAAGAGTTGTTTTATTCCTTTCCTGAACCTGAAAAGGTGTATAGGAGGAAAATGAATAGACTTGCTCCTCGTAGGCTACTTGAAAGTATTGGAGAAGAAGAAATCTTTGATATCCATCTCTTGTTTGCACATAATAATCTTACAACAACTAACTCTAAGTCAACTATGGGTGACCTATTAAGGCCATGTAACTTTGAAAATATTCAAGGTGCTCCTCATGCAATTCCTGACAAAGCTATTGAGAAATTGCATGTCTTTCATGGAAACAATGTTGTTAGTGTCAGATCTCACATATTGAATGTCGACTTATGTGTCAGTAAGTGGTGTAATGGACACAATCATGAAGATGTCAAAATGACCCTCTTTGTGTATTCTCTAGAAGGGGATGCAGGTGAATGGTTCTCAAAACAAGATCCTAACAAGTTTAGCAGCTTGGCCAAAATTCAAAAGGCCTCCAAGGAAAGATGGGGTGATCAGAAGGAGGATCGTCATCTTTTAGCTGCCATTAATACAAGTCAAAAGAAATAAAATGAGACTATGGAAGAATTCAATAAGAAGTTTAATGAATTGGTTAAAAGCCTCCCTACAACTATCAAGCCTCATGATGCATCTATTTTAATTCATTACAACGAATCCTTTGAGGGAGAAATTATATATCAATTGAGGGATAATGATCCACAAACTCTAAGGGATGCACAAAACTATTCCATAAGGATAGATAAGAATATGCAAGATGCTAGGAAGTCAACACTCTTAGTTTTTCAAGAGGAACTTCTTCCCAATCCTATGATGAGAAGAAGAAGAAAGTTCAAAATCAAGGATCTTCTAATGATGGCATTAAGGAGATTACTCAACTAATCAAGAAAATGGAGGTTAATCAAGCCAATCAGATAAATTAAATAGATATTAACCATGCTAATCAAATGAATTCCATGCAAAATAGTTTGATAGCCATGGAGAGGGCTCAATCTAGTAGACCTCATTACAATCAAAATGATAAATCGCCAAAAATACCCCCACCACAAGATCAAAGGCCACCAAATCCTTATGATTCTAATAACTTGGTTAATCACCAAGTTATCCCTTATTGTAGGCCTGGTGGGGAATTTCATGAACAATTAACTTGCCCAGTCTTCTAGGAGATGTATGGTGAGGAAGGTTTCTCTAGAGAGAAAATGAACAAGTTAACATGTGTGGTAAAAAGTATAATGTGGGAATGAATGAATGGATGGAATTAGTTGAGCATGGAGAGGATGTAAATTGCATGAATGATGTGATGGATAAAGAAATAGAAAAGTTTGGTCCTAAGCCTACTCCCAAACATGTGTCAAATTTGGCTAGATATACAGGTTTAACTTATCAAAGGAATGGAACCAGGAATCAAGAGAAAACTCAAGAAAGTGTTCCCAAGATACCTCTTTCCCCCCTAGATCAATATTTCCTATAGATACAAAATTAAATATTGACTTAGGGGGGTGGTTGAATAATGAAAAGATGTTCGTCCTTGTAGCATAAATTATGAAGATCCCATCTCAAAGGGAAAAATTACTCAAAGCTATAGAAAATCCTCCTCATAACGGTGTTGACAAGCCACCGTTTAGATCTTACCAGAATGCTCCTGTGATTTTACAAAATTGGGATAGGGGGAATGAAAAGAACCAACCATTTTTTCTCTCTCTACTTGTGAATAACTATACCCTTCATTATTGCATGCTAGATTATGGAGCAAGTTCAAATGTTATGACTAGGAAAATAATGGAACAAATAAATTTAAGGATTTCAAGGTCTTACCATAACATTTGTGCCATGGATAGTAAAAATATTGAAGTGCATGGTTTGATAAAGGGCTTCCAAGTGCATTTGGTTGCTTTCCCAGACATCATGATAGAAATGGACATAGTAGTGATTGATGTGCCATATGCTTGGGGTATGTTTCTCTCACGGAAAATAGTTGCAGATTTGGGGGGAAATTTACAAATGGATTTTACTTATGCCACCATTCCCACTCCAGACGGGGCCATGTTCAGATTAAATAGAGAATTGGAAAGAAAATACCATGTTGAAAATCCTAAGAAATCCACCAATGAGCTTGTATATCGTGAGCAAGAAATGGGATGTTATGAGGTGTGATCTCATTTTCTAGCATCTATCAATGAGAAATGTAAGAATGAAGCCCCTAGTGTTTGTAATGTTTGGGATACCATGGATACTTTTGATGGTCTCTTTCTTGAAGAAGCTTCAAGTAAAATGGGTAGTACTGTGACTTCTTCAGAAACAGGAACATAGTTGGATAGGATTTTCGGGCCATCGAATCCATATATATTAAAGGTTGAGGATATTTATTTTGACGAAAATGATGTCTTCGACAAATAGGAAGAACAAAAAAGGAAAGAAAATAAAAGAGGAAAAAGTGGAGTTGATCTGGTAGAAGATCATAAGGATGATGAGAATATCAATGGTAATAATAAGAAGCAACATATCATCCCTATTAAAGAATATGCCAAGCCTTTCAAAGAAGAATTGAAATCACTAAACTTTAAATCTTTTCACTTGACACCAACACAACTTCATCAGAAAGGGTTCAAAGAAGATTCCATCGATTGGTTGAGAACTAGCAAAAGGGTTTCAAATCAGAACAACATAAAACAGAATAAAGTGTATAAGTCTTCTGACAACTCATCTTAGCCAGTTGGACGACATAACGTTAGATATGCCAGTGAGAATTCTCCACCTTGAAATGGTTTTCAATGCAGTTATTTGGTGTCCAAATTCACACACTTTGTAACATGTATCTAACTTTTTCCTTGCATTCTTTCAGTTTTGTCATTGTTTCATTTATGTATATAATTCATTGTATAATAATTTCCTTTATGTGATTATTGTTGATATCATTTCATTTATTGATTATTGTTTTTACATATGTATTTATGTTGGATATTGGTGAGCACTCTATTTTGTAGATTCTTAAGTTATCACATGCTATCCTTCCAAAGAAAGATTGAAAACAAGTCCCCATGTGGATCCAGATTTTGACCACTTATTTCGACTAGGGGTCAACGTCATATATCATGAATCTATGTACCTGATGGTGCAACTAAGTTTGAAGACTTATGGTTTAGCACGTCAATTTTTTCCCTCGACATGTCTTTATGTAATAGGAATGTTTGCTCCCCTGCATGGGATAATAATGTAATAGGTCAGCATGAGTCATATTTTAGTTAGTTTCCTAGGACTTTATCATTAGGGAAGTCCTTTCATCGAGTGTTTTTTATCCTCAGGTAATTTTTAATTACCGTTGATTTTTTCACTCACAATAATCCTCCAAAGTGGTGGAAGTTGTTCTAATGATTGTGCCCATGGAGTGACTAAGGTCTAGGGATTTTGTAAATGACCATGCTATACATAGTCTATAGTTTTTCGTAATTCCGTCAAGTTTTGATAGTTTTTTTTTTAATTTATTAAAATTCTCCATTTAAAGGGAATTTTAATTATTTTTGAGATAAAATGTAAAAATTTGGTCCTTGGGAATTTTGATAGGGGTATGAGTACACAAAAAAAATGGTAAAGACTCCCCTACACCCTTGGACTAAGTTTCAACTCATTTGGACAAGTTTTTCTAGGTCTTTGTCCATGAGGAGTCAAAGTCAGTCTAGAGTCGTCATTTAATTGTTTTTAGTTGGCTATGGTAAAATAGTCAAATATTGTAAAACATGAAAAAACAAATGAGAGATAGTGGGAAAGTTTTCATAACCTTTTCCCTAAGTTGTAAAAGCAATTTTCCACTTAGATAACCCCCCCTTTCTTAGCCAACAACCAAACATGATGATTCCCTAGAGAAAGTGTGCCCCCCTTGCCCATCCACTTAGAAAAAAATAAAAATTAAAGAAAAACAACACCCAAGTCCCTAATTTCTCCCTCCTTGGTGTCTAACCTTATGTTTGACAAATGGGAAAGGTGGTTTCCCCCTTCCCCCCTCAACCCTCAAACCCTAGACATGACTAAAACCCTAAAAGTGCACCCTCCTTGAGATGATCTCCCTCCCTTTGATGGATGCCACTTGGAGCTCATCCAAGAGGGATAAATATTCCTTCCCAAGTATAAAAGAATTCATACCCATACTATTTTCATGATCTATTTTCAGAGAAATTTTATGCTGCCCAAATCTCTCCCACTCCTCTCTCTCTTTTTCTCATTTCTTCTTGTAAATCTTGTTGCAAGTATTTGCAACAACATTTTCCCATTAATAAAAGGAATCTTTGGAGGTTATCTCATGGTGAATTAGGAGTCTTCTTTATGCTCTACATGGTATTTTGTGTGAGGTGACATTGTTTCCTTCTTTTCTTGTGTATTTCTTGCTTCTATAATCTAATCTAGGAGATCCAAGCAAAGTATTTTGCTTGGAGAAACTTATGGTAGTATTACTGTAGGTTTTGTGAGTTTGTTTATTTGAAATACAAAACTATTTTTCATTTTCCATAGATCTACTCACCTCCTTCTTGTTTTTTGTAGCAAGATCTCAGTTATTTGCAGGTCACATAGGGTTTGAAGGAGCAAATTTCAGATCTGGAAATTTGCTTGTTCAACCAAGGGTTTCCTCCATTATATTTTTTATATTATTTATGGCATTTCCATTCATTTCTAAGAATATTTGTGTTTTGATTTATTTCATAAATATTCAAATACATGTTCATATTTTTATATGTAAATTTATGTTTTGCTTGCTAACAAAAATTCACAAGTTTTCTAGTGTTTTGCAGAAATTTCCAGCAAGCTTTTGCTTGCTGATTTTTGCAGATTTTCACCAGAAAGATGGGGAAGTGTTGCTCATTTCAAGGAATCCTCCTTGAGTTTATAAATCAACCCCTTCTCTTTCTATCATTTTCCAAGCTTGTAAGATTCCCAAGAGAGTCTCTTGGGCTTGCATTCTTCTCTTAAAATTGATTTTTTGTTTGTAAATTCTTTTAAGTGCCTACACCTTGCAAAGTGATTTGGCTATGCCAATCCATGCGAAATCGTAAGGCTGGAGTAGTTTAATTTTATGTTTTATATTTACTTATTTTCCCCACTTTCCCTTAAGGAAAGGTTGTGTGGCTAGCCTAGTTTTGTATTTTATTTCAAGTTATTGTTTATTTTTTACATCCACCTTGGCACGAAATCGGTAGGCTTGTCCTCATCCTTGTGGCATTGTTGTGAGGTAGAAAAGTCTTTTAATTTACATTATTTTTCCCACCTTTTTCATTAATTCAAAGTTGTGACACTAGGCCTTCGTTATTTTTATTTCAAGCTATTGTATTTTACTTTAATCTTTTTCCTACACCTTGCAAAGTGATTTGGCTTTGCCAATCCATGCAATATCGTTGGGCTAGTTTAGTTTGATTTTACTTTGGAGAGAAACCACATCTATACTAATTAGAGGAGTAACTTATTTGTTGGGAAGCAATCATATCTAGTCTGATTAGGAACCCAACTAGTATCACTTTTACCATAAAAAGATGTGCCTTGGGAGGCTACAAGGGGTGTAAGTCAGGGACAGATTCATGACACTAAGTGTCCTCCCTGCTTGAGCACCCAAAAATTCTTTTGGTTAAAGGGTTAATAGTTAGGGGTAGACACATATTCTAGGCTTGCATCTATCACACCTAATCCCCCTAACTAAAGAGAGACTCAAAATCCTTTAAAATTTACCTACAACAGTTTCACAACATTAGCACTTTTCAGTTTCAGTTATCTTTATTCAAGTTGTGCAAGTTTTGCTTTCAAGGAATTTACTGTCCATGTGTTTCATTTTCCAAGTATTTTCATTTTCAAAGTAACTTTACCTTTCAAGTTGTGTGATTTACTTTCAAATCCATTTTCTTTTAAAGTTGTGCAATCTCTCTTTCAATCACTTTACTTTTCAAAGTTATCGCAAGTTATCTCTCTCATTTTTGAATATTTCACGTATCAATGTTTCATTGTTAATTGGTTTCAAGTATTCTTTATTCTTTGGATATAGTTGTGTAATCGTTTAAGTTTCTTATCTCATTATATTTCTAGTTCATATTGTATTTCAACTTGTAGATAACATTCATAAATTGGTGTAAAGTAAATTCTTTTGTTCATTGGTATTATCTATCTTTTGTTTTCTTGTATTAGTTGTATCTTTCGTCAACCTCGTTTATCTTTAGGCACTGGTCTTATTGTAAATTTGTAAGTAAAAGGAGTTTTCTTTCCATTGAAAGGTTGCATTGCATTGACTGCTTGTCATTTGGGTTGGGTCCCCCTAACTTAAAAACTAAAATTAACTCCTAGATCACTTAATCAACTTAACATAGTTAAATAGGGTCTACCCCCCTTGGCTTCCCTAGGAGTGAGCCTAGACGGAAGAAGTCCAAATCGAGGTGACAATGGTTTTGAACTTATACTTGTGCCTCCAAGGACACACCAAGTGGGTTGGAGACTTCTTCATGTTAGTAGGTGTGTATAAAGACAACAACATAATCATAAGAAGAAAAAGGTAGAAGTTACATTTTGTATTTGTCTTTTAACGCTGGTAGGTCACCGTAGATTTTGGTTATAGTGCATCTCTCCCACCATAATGATTGGATTGGGAATTCAGATCTTTGATCGTCATAGGGTTCAAACTCCCTCTTCAGTCATTTGAGTTTGATTGCTCCCCGTTGTTGGGACAATTGTTGTTTTTTTTATTGCTCTATCTTCCTTGGTTGTAGATCGCATGTTGAGTACGACCTCCCCTTGGTATTAGTACATGGAGCCATTTAACATATGATAGATGAGTGACCTGGAGTAATTTCAAAACAAAATATTAAAATCAAACATTTGAATGCGTAGAACTGAAGCATTGACTAATTGAAATTTCACATAAACTTCCCTGAATTCAATTCTTGGTTCCTCTGCTCATGGTTAAGGTGTTGTGTTCTCTGGGGTTGCAACCACAGTGTCAGATATTCATCTTGAAACAGTCAAACCATTAATGAGGAATTTATCAAATAACATAATTGGGAATTCATATATCTTGAAAATACCTTTCCAACGGTATAAGAAATGCGCGAAACGGGCATTCGAGTCAAAAGTTATGGCCAAAATATGAACGATAGTTTGGTAGGGACATGTCCCTATTTCAAAGAATTTTGAATGTACTCAGCATTTTGAACGTACTCCTCCTTTATAAAACGGATCATTTTGAATGGAATTGGAGGAGTTTGAACGAAAACAGAGGATTTTGAACGAACTCCTCCTTTGTTTTTCGAGGAGTTTGATGGAACTCGGAGTTTGAACGAACTTCTCCTTTGTTTTCAGAGCATTTTGAATGAACCCGGAGGATTTTGAGTGAACCTGAAGGATTTTGAACGAATTCCTCCTTTGCTTTTGGAGAATTTTGAATGAACCTGGAGGAGTTTGAACAAACCTAGAGGAGTTTGAATGAACCTGGAGCAATTTGAACGAACTCCTATGGTGTGAACCAGAGCACTTTGAAATAACTCATTTGGTGTGAACCAGACATGTTCCTATAGTCTTTTTCATTATGTATAAAGACAAACCGAAAAATTTGTAAGTGTCCTTTTCCGACAAGAAACGATAAGGGGTTGAGTTCAAAAGTCCATAACTTTCTCATACGATGTCTAATTGAAGTGTCATTTTTTGCAATGCAGATAGAATAAGGATGGGATTCTATTAAGATACCTTATAAATTCGTCAAATTCTTTTAGTAGATTCATGTTTAGTGAAGGTCACAGTTAACGAGGCTTACTTAACAGGAAACCCTTGGTGATCGTTCTAGAACTTATGGATCTCAGATTTCGATTTATTTAGTGGCGTTGGAATTATAATCATGTAATTCATACATTTTTCATGTTTTGGTGGTGAGAAATACATTTTGAAGAATGTCAAAAAAAATGTGCCCGGAGACATTTTTTAATGGAAGTATGGGGCTTGTTCTTGTTTCTACTTTTCTTGAATCCAGTTCCATTAGTTCATGTATCATATGTGTTGTATAGGATTTTAGTTTATCCATTAAATTTGATGTAATATATCACTAGTATGGAAAAATAAATATGTGAAAACAACTAACTGATATTCAGAGCGCTTAGTACTGTTTAGAAGCTGGGAGGACAAATTTCCGTTTAAGATGTGTTTTAGAGCCAACACAAGACCTACAAAAGTTGTGGTTAATCTATCTGATGCTAGAAAACACTTTCACGATCATGGTTTAGTCATAAAATCTAGAAGCACAAAGTAAACAACTAGTATGGCATGCGCGATGAAAGTTGTTGGAAACACAAGCAAACTTAATTACGACTGCAATAATGAAGTAGTTTAGGCAAGACATACAATCACTAATAAGTCATATATTTAGGTGCATAAATTTTGATCATTGGAGATTACAGGGGCCTGACTAACGGGCACAACAAGAAGGGTTTGAGATGAAGAAGCATAGAAAAGGTTTCAAGACAAAGGTGCGTCTTACTGACATGGTCGATGTTGGTGAAAGAAAGAAGATCTCGTTGATACGCTTAGTGTTTATGAGGGATCGATAATTTTTTGTTGGCATATCGATTACAGAAGAGGGAAACTCGTCGAAAAGTAGTGTATCGATGAGGGAGAGACAAACCTCGTCGATACCCAGTGTATCGAAGAGAAAGGAAGGAGTGTTGTTGATATGTGATGTATCAACGTAGATGAAAGGGAACTTGTCGATAATGTGTAACGACGAGTCAAAGTGATATGAAAAAACTTGGTAAATGGGAAAGTATGGAGATTTGGAAGAAAGACTTGAGCTTTTCCATTTGCAAGAGAGAGTGTGTGTGAAGCTTCCAGTAGAAAAAATTGAAGGGGGGCTGATCCAGATTATTTTTGGAATGAAATGAAAGAAGAGATATTACAATGAAATACACATAAAAAATGCCAAAAATAAATAAATACAACAATACATTATTTCTATTAATGAAGGAAATGTACAAAGACTGTAAAAATACAGAGTGCAAGACTTGCTAGAATGGTGGTAGCTTTATCTCTGAGAAGATATGTGATGGCTACGCTCATTCGCAAGAAGATGATTACAATGAGTCTATGAAGGCCTTTTTATGATAAAAATGAATGTCAAAACCCTAGACATCCAAAAACCTAGCCCTAGGAGATGAAGCGTCAAAAGTCATGTGGGCCCCATTGGGGTAAGTTAGTACATTAACTTCTCGGGGTCATAACTTTTGAAAATGATCTCTGTTTTAGGCACGTGATAGCCCATTGGAAAGGTTTTTTCGAGAACTACCCATTACGTCTTCAAAATCTGAATTCATCTATAGTTTTATTGTGTAAATCCAAGAAAACATTGTTTAGATCCCCAAAACGGCCTTGGAAGTACAAAAAGATGTACTGACATGAAAACTTCCAAAATAAGCCAGTTGGAATAGGTGGGTGGCCACCAATATCCACTTGCATGCTATGTAGGAAGACAGGTTAGCCCCGTAAGTGTAAAACCCATAATTACAAATAAATTTCCCCATTACAGTGAAACGTGCTGATATGAAAACTGTCAAGATGAGCCAGTTGGAATTTGGAACAGGTGGGTGGCCACCAATATCCACCTGGATCAATCCTCCCCCTTTACAAAGCAATGATCTCCATTGCATTGAGTTCATGGGGAAGAGGGGAAAGCATTTTCTGAATCCGAATCTTGGTGAGTTGTGTGGCTTGTTGTAGAAGTTGTGTTTCTTGGTATGTGGAAGGTTGTCACGAACCTGTTGTTGGCGGGGTTGAATTTGTTCCACCAACTTGTTGTCTTGGGATTGTACGGGAATTGTGTAGGCACGATTGTAGGTGAAGAAACAATATTTTCTTTCTCTTCTGCAATATGCTTATGTTGGATATAAGGTGTTGAGACTAAAGTGGTCGTAGTTTCCTTATGTGCATCCTTTGAACAGACAATGAAGAGGATGGATTTTGCAATATGAGAGATTACCTTGCGGCATTGTTTTGGTGGAATAATAGTCGGAACTACCTATGGTATCCTGTAGAGTTGACCCCCAAGAGTAATAATGACACTACGGGGTTGAGACTCATAAACAACATGATGTTTCCACATATATGGTCAGCCCAAAACAACATCACATACATGAAGAGGGGTAACATCACACACTACCTCATCCTTGAAGGGTTGAATGCCATAAGATAGGAGACACTGTTGTATGACACAGAGATCTCGTCCCTGGTGAAGCCACCTAATTTTTTATGGATGCGAGTGTGGTGTTGTCGATAACCCAAACTATTTGATGACCTTAGATGAGATGAGGTTATTCTGGCTACCGCTATCAACAATGAAATGCAACTTGGTCCCCTTCACCCACATCTGTGAATGGAAGAGGCGCTCCCCCTCTTTAGGATCTACTGGTTCTTCTGTTTGAATTGTTGTGGTCACGACAGTAGCAATAGGGTTTGTGTCGATGATCTGTCTATTTTCAATATTTTCTAGATCAGATTTTGAATCATGGTTCAAATCCTTTTCTTTGACCTCGGCCACCAATGACTATTTTGAGCGGCATTCATTGGTGTTGTCCCAGGGGATTTTGTGGAAGTCCCACCACTTCCCAGTTTCATTCTTCATCTTTCTTTTACCCTTATTTTCCTATTTCTTGGACTGGTTGTCGGAAGGTTGTTGGTTAGGGTCGTCTTTACCATACTTTGGTTGTTGCAGATTTGCAAACCCAAACTCCCATTTGTTATGGTGCCTAAATTTCTTCTCGATTTTGACAACATATCGATAGGAAGCTCCCAATGATGAGATGTTTAGGAAATCCATTTCTATTTGAATGTACCTATGCTAAGCCCCACGTTATTATAGAACCAGATGTCGCTCAGAGTCTTTGATACCCAACTTGGTGCTTAAGATATGGAAAGTATTTGTGAACTCCAACATTGTTTGGCTCTTCTCTTGTCGTTGTGTGGTCCATCTCATGTACTTGTCTTCATAGTTATCAACAGGGTAGTATTGTTCCTTGACCTCATCCACAAACAAATCTCAAGTGGGCTCGACCCCATATATTCCAGATTCCTCTGTGGAAATATGCTCCCAATAAGTTTCCCACCAATGTTTGACATGGGGGAGAGCCTCCAAGAGTGCTAAGGTGATCTTTTCCCCGTCAAAAAAATTGTGAACAGAGAAATAACCTTCTAGCAGATTCAACCACTTTTCTAAGGAATCCACATCTATCTAACCTTCAAATACAAGAATATCAAAATTAACTTGTACCTTGAAGGGAGCAGTTCCTCCAAAGTGGTCGCTTGATGAAAATGTGCCTATTCCTATCGGCAGGTGTTGAAGGATGTGGGAAAAATTATCCATCATTTTGTCCCTCTGTCGCACAAGAGCTTGCTCAAGCAATATGTTAATAGAATTTTCTGCTCTGTTGTTTTTTTTTTTTTTTGCCGCCATAGAGGGTTTCTTGGGCATTCAAGAGCGATTGTCCTCAAGGGAGACAAGCTCAAGACCCAAATTTCTATACTCATACCTCATCGGGTACATGCATTAAAAACGATCAAGAGAAGCCTGCTCTGATACCACTAATCTGGATTATTTTCGAAACAAAATGAAAGAAGAGATATTACAATGAAATACACATAAAAATTGCCAGAAACAGAGAAATACAACAATACATTATTTCTGTTAATGAAAGAAATGTACAGAGACTGTAAAAATATAGAGTGCAAGACTCGCTAGAATGGTGACAGCTTTATCTATGAGAAGAGATGTAACGGCTATGCTCATTCGCAAGAAGATGATTACAATGAGGCTCTAAAGGCATTTTTATGATAAACATGAATGCCAAAACCCTAGACATCAAAAAACCTAAGCCTATGAGATGAAGCACCAAAATCCATGTGGGCCTCGTTGGGGTAAGTTAGTACATTAACTTCCCGGGGTTGTAACTATTGCATATGATCTCCATTTTAGGTGTGTGATAACCCATTGGAAAGATTTTTTCAAGAACTATGCATTATGCGATCAAACTCTGACTCTGTCCACAATTTGATTGTGGAAAGCCAAGAAAACATTGTTTAGATCCCCAAAACTGCCCTGGAAGTACAGAAAGATGTGCTGACATGAAAATTTCCAAAATAATCCAATTGGAATATGTGGGCGGCCACCAATATCCACCTGGATGTTATGTAGGTCTTCAGGATAGCCCTGTAAGTGTCAAACCCACAATTACAAAGAAATGTCCCCATTACAGAGAAATGTGTTGAACTGAAAACTATCAAGATGAGCCAGTTGTAATTTGGAACAGGTGGGTGGCCACCAATATCCACCTGGATCAGGGGCCCAATTTCTTCTCTCAGGGAAAAGATAAGAGAAGAAAATAGGGAGATTGTTGTGTGCACGCAACAAGCAACTAAATGGTTGATTGGCTTGTCTAAAGATGGTTTCAAGAAACCTAGAAGATTTCCTATATAGTTCGGGGTACGTGGAAGTGAACTCTGTATACGAGTGTTATATGATGTGGTACTACTTGAAGGGGTACCAATAGGGGTTGCAAGGGTATCCAATCAAGTGAAACCTCTTGTATTTCTTCCATGTATGCTTCCCCTACCATAATTTTACCTGTTGAATGAAAGATCACTATGTTAGTTATAGACATTGGAATATGTCTCTAGCATAGAAATTTTTTTCTCTAAAATATGTGCTCGAGAAAGTTCTTTAATCCCACTTGTGGTGTTCTTTATTAGCAAATTGAAAGATATGGAGTAGAAATAATAGATTTTATCGAGATTACTACAAAAAGACATATTGCAACCATAATAGTATGAAAATGTTATATCTTTATTATTGGAAGCAATGTTCACTTGCCTCTTCCAGAGGTCAACCTTCAATTAAGCAAATATATTATTACAAATAAATTCACAAGACATCTCATTGCATTGCTTCTACTTCTTTATATAATATTATTTACCTCCTAGTTGCATTCTAGAGGAGCCCCTTCTTACATTTATTACTTTCACACTAGCACATGAATCTTATTTACTAGAGATGGCCTTCATACATAAAAATACATAGCAATCTATTTATATAGTTATAGGGTTAGGGAAATTAGTACCTTAATAAATACACTTAAGAATACTACTAGCAAGAACCATTTTCCATATACATTAATGAACCTCTAAAGATCTTAGAACAAAATTCTCAACCATTACCTTTTTTTTAATAAATATAGTAATGTTACCAAATATAACATCAACCATTTGAAATAAAGACCAACACATTTGAATGTGCCATGAAAGTAGTTACCATTGTAGTAGGGATCATATCACATATCGCTTGGAGATAGTTAACAACCATTCAAAACAATTCTACTTGTGATAGAGAATTATTCACATTGACCAACACATTTGAATGTGCCATGAGAGTAGTTATCATTGGAGTACGGATCATATCACATATCACTTGGAGATAGTTAACAACAATTCAAAAAACAATTCTACTTGTGATAGAGAATTATTCACATTGGAAACATTACTGGTATTGTGCATAAATAGAACAAAAAGTAGAATTGCCACAAGTAAATTGGACGCGATCTCTCTTAGCTATCAAAGAGATGAAAGGGTCAATGAATCCTTTAGTTGATAGCCGACCCCTCCCTCTTTCATTATTATATAGATTCTTCCATAAATAACACATGCATTATCCATGACTTTATGAAAAAGATTTGCACTACATGTAGGTATGTCACATATAATAACTCTCTAGGATTGGCCACTTCAGTTAAAAAACCCTTAAACCATGTGTTTGAGTAAATTTCAACCATGTGACTTCAATATATTTAATGGAAGGACACTTTATTTATGTAGTAAAGTGAAGTAAAAACGATCTCATTATTCCATCCAGTAGTGGAAATGAATGGCCTAAAGTCAGAGAAATTATATATATATAAATTAGTGCCGTAAGTGCCAACTTCCAACTACAATACAATAGAAATAGAAAGGTTCAGTTGACTTTTACTCATTCTACTGTGCAATGATGGCTTATCAAAGATATTCCAAATCCAGAGAGCTGATAGGACTTTGAAATGTTCTTCGCCGTCTGAGTAGGAATGGTCAGAGTCCAAACCATTCGAAGGAACTCCATTATCTACCCGGAGACTCGGTGCGCCACTGCATACTTAATTCCAGGCTGCAAATGTGTTGGTCAACCATCCAGAAACCAAACAGCTGGAACACGTTTGCAAATCAGATCTGCCTCTCTCCAATCTCATCTCATCAAATTTYAATCACCAATTCCCATTATAAATACAAGTAATAGACTCGGTATGTCCATCCATTGTTGTTTTTCTTCAGAWTCGCTGATACAGWAACTCCTATCTGTGATTKTCATTTCTGTRAGCCATGGCTCAACCCCAGAAATATTTGCTAATTATCCTGCTATYCATGAGTACATCTTTAGTTTATTCTTCCTCATCTCAACCTGCATCTCATCGCGGTCATTATTCGAATAAGAATAATGGCGGAGGAGTGAAGGCCGCCTACTGGCCATCCTACACAGTCTCTTACTCGCCTCCTTCCTCCATCGACGCAGCCCTCTTCACGCACATCTTCTATGCTTTTGCAGACCTAAACGACCAGACGTTCCAGGTGGAATTGCCTGCCACTGACAACCCCGCAGAATTCACCCCAACTCTGCTCAAGAAAAACCCCTCTCTCAAGACGCTCCTTGCTATTGGCGGCGGAGGATCGAATTCCACTGCCTTCGCTATAATGGCCAGCAACGCCTCCCACCGCAAGGTGTTCATAAAATCAGCCATCGCCGTGGCCAGGAAATACGGTTTTCACGGCCTCGACCTCGACTGGGAGTTTCCCACAGACGCGGAGGAGATGAAGAACTTAGGCCGGCTCTTCGCTGAATGGAGGCACGCCATTGACTTGGAAGCCAAGGCTTCGGGTCGCCCTCGGCTCCTTCTCACCGCAGCCGTCTATTTTGCGCAGTTTTTCTTCCTATCGGGCGAGAAGAGGGCATACCCGGCGACCTCCATTTCCCGAAATTTGGACTGGGTGAACGCCATGTGCTTCGATTATCACGGGTCCTGGGACACTTCCGCCACCGGATCTCATGCAGCACTGTATGACTCGTCCTCCAACATCAGCACCAGCTTCGGAATTGGATCGTGGCTCCACTCTGGGGTTCCCCCCAACAAAGTTGTCATGGGAATGCCGCTCTACGGGCGTTCCTGGATACTGAAAAGCCTAAACGAGACAGGGATTGGAGCCCCAGCCGTGGCTGCCGGTCCTAAGCAAAACCTGAGCAGCGAAACGGGAGTGATGTTTTTTTCCGAGATCAGAGAGTTCATAAGACAGAAGAAGGCAACAGAGGTCTTCGACAAGAAAAGCGGGTCGGCCTACTCATACTCCTCAGACCTGATCTGGGTTGGTTACGACAACAAACAATCCGTGGCAGCAAAGGTTTCGTTCGCTAAAAAGAGGCATCTGTTGGGTTATTTCTTCTGGGCCATCAGTCAAGATAGCAACTGGATGCTTTCCACTCAAGGTAAATCAATTACTCCCTTGTTAAAATTGCATCTGGATAGATATCACTTTGTGTTGTTTTTTTCTTAATTTATTTCCCACTGTCATCAATGATTAAATTGCGGATTTTGGTGGTGCAGCTTCCGAGTCATGGAATCGAGCGAGATGAGCGAGATACCATCTATGATCGAACACAGGAATCGCTCGCTCTGTGTTGTTTTCTTTCTGCAAATAAATCAATAAATAATTGAGATCTTCGACTTACAATTTCTTTTTGGAGAAAAAATGTATTGCGATCTTCGACTTACAAATTTTTTTGGAAATATAATAACACATTTTTTACTGCATTGATCATCGCAAGATAAGATAATGGAGGTGCTGACGAAGTTGATTCTGTCTTTATAAAATGTTGCTTTCTCATGAATAATAAAATGCGGCCAAAAACATGGCAATCCCTCTATGCCTAAATAGGTCTAGCCGAAGGTGATCTTTCGTCCACAAGATCACTATTTCACCTGCTGCACAGTTGGGTAAACGTTAATTAAAACATGGAATCTGCTTGGGTAAACTTTTTAAGTTTTTTTTTTATTTTTGGGTATGACTTAATCTTGCAATGGTATAATTGGACAAAATTGCAATTTTGCAGTGTTTAAATTTTGTTAGTGTTAAATCTTGATTATGTTAGTGTTTAAATCTTGTTTCTAAATGCATAAATTTATTAGTATTCTTAAAAATCCAGAAAACTCAAAATCACGGAAATCCAGAAAACTCAAAATCACATAAATATGTAATTTCAATTATTTTTCATTTAAATATATAAAAAATTAATTAAATTGATAAAAATAAAATATCCTATATAATATTATGTGTATATGTTTTTCAGTTTTTTTTACAAACTCTATTATCTCTTGAATATGACATTATTATCTTAAATATGATACTTTAAGTTTATATTTCAAATTTCAAAAAATGTTTTACAAATATAATTATTAAATATAATATTTTGAAAAAATTAATTAAATTGATCAAAAATAAAATATTATATATATATAACATTATGTGTAGATGTTTTTCAAAAATTTCTTTACAAACACTATTATCTTGAACATGACACTATTATTTTAATATGATACCTTAAGTTTATATTTCAAATTTCTAAAAAGTGTTTTACAAATATAATTATTAAATGTGATATTTTGAATTCATGGTTTTTTACAGAAAAAAAATGGAGTGATTGTTTTTTACAGAAAATTTTTATCAATTATATTAATATATAATTTGTTTACATGGCATATAAACAATGCCAAAAACATACAATTTTTGAGGACTCAATTGTGAAAGAACAAATTGTACTATTCTGGTTGCAAAAGAGAAAGATCTATATGTAAACATAAAAAAAAATAATGGTTATTTACTAAACATGTGAGTCCTCAAAAATAAAAGTAATTGTCAAACTTTTGTTGTTAAGATATATAATTAAATATTACAGGACATTATGTACTAAAAGAGATTAAGAAAGTGAGTGGGACCCTCATGTCCATCAACCCCGTGGTTGTATGTGATTTTTCCTTCTTGTTTCTGGAGTGCGGACTTTGAAAGTAAATCAACTTCCTTGTTGTGCTCTCAGTAAATATGGGTGAAGTTGATCTTCCTAAAGGTGGATTGTAGCTCTTTGATTTTGTCCTTCCAGCCCAAAAGAGAAATAACCTGAAGTTTTCCTCTGCTATTCAACCAATCAATTATGATTATGGAGTCCCCAAAGATTTGCAGTACTTCAATGTTCAATCTAGTTTCCAGATGAAAAGTAGCGCAGACTCCAAGTAATTATGCCCTGGTGTTGGTTCCTGGACCACAGTTGAAGGTCCACTTGCAATGAGAATTTTCAGTTATCCTTATCAAACCCCCTGCTCCACTCTGGAGACCATTTGACTATGTTGCTCCATCAAACCAACCTGTGGGCGTGCCTTCAAGTATGTGGATCTTGACTTTTTTTTGGATTGCCACTTTTGTTGGGGCTATCTAGTTTATAACCATAGCGAGCTTTTTGTAAACAACTGCACTTACAGATGGGTTCCCATTTTAAAAAACTTTCCTATTTCATTCCAGCCAAACAAACCAGCAAACCAGAGATGGTAGGGAGAGGTAGTTTCTCTCTTTTTTAGTCCAAGAGTCATAGCAGGCATTAAAAGTGTTCCCTTCCCAAATAGTATTTAACTTTTGTTCATTAATGATCCTATCCCAGACTTGTCTTGTGAAGGAACACTTAACAAAAAGATGCACAGTTGGCGAATAATGTGTCCTTCCTAGCCTTTCCTTTTCAATATGTCCTAAGTAAGATTTTTTTTTTCAATAGAAAGTCAGGTGAATAATCTAATTTTTTGGGCTATGTTCCAGGACCACATATGTCTTCTCCAGCCACCAATATTATGATGCCATAGATTATTTGTGATTGTGGTGTAAACATTTTTGACAGAAAGAAGTCTCGAATTGTCACCCCCTGTCCACATAAGCTCATTCTCTTTGACTTGTAGATGCACTCTAGATCCCGATAGCTCCTTGCAGAAGTCTTCCCACTCCAATGCTAAGTCATATGGAAGAAAGATCTCATCACTAGTTTTCCATCTGTCTGATAAAGACCCTTTCCTAGAGATGCCTCTAGCTTGGTAAAGGTATCTAATGTTTTTTAAGTTTAAAGAAGTTATGAGTTGTGGAGATAAGAGATACGACTTCTCCAGTCCCAAAATACAATCCTTACCAATGATTACCGAGTGTCCTGACCCCGGATTCCAACACAGCTAGTGGGTGATCAGATTAACCGATTTTACCAAGTTTTTCCAAGTCTGTGAGGTCGCTCTCGTTGTAGTAACAGTTTTTCTAAACCAGGTGTCCACTTAACAGTGGGGGAGATATTTGTATTTTATAACCAAGTGCCAAATCCCTTCTTTTGTCAGCACGCACCAGAGGGAATTTGTAGCAAGAGCTTTGCTAAAATGAAAGATATTTCTAATCCCCCAGCCTCCCTTTTGTTTTTGGTTTTGCCAATGAATCCAACTGCAAAGGTGTAGACGTGGATTTTCTATACAACCGAACCATAGAAAGTTGTAGGTTAATGTTCTAAGCTTGTCTAAAACTGAGACTAGTATGGCTGCCAGTGCCATCCGGTAAACCAATTGACATTCTAAAACTGCTTTGATGAGTGTGAAACGTCCTCCTAAGGAGAGCCATTTGTTGCACCTATGAAAAATTATTTTCTCAACCTTTGCTACAAGTCAGTTCCAATCTACCACCTTATAAGAGTGAGCTTTTATATAATATCCAAGGTACTTAAAATCCTCAGAAAGATCAATGAAGTTGTAAGGGAAGAGTTCTTTAAAAAGTTCCAAGGATTGCTCTTGTAATATGGCATAGTGAAAGGCCGACTTTGTCCAGTTTATATTCAAACCTGAAGCACTACAAAAGGTGGTCAGAATGTCTTTTATTTCCTTCCATTCCTGTAATAAGTCATTTTTCATAATTAAAACATCATCTATGAAAAAAAAGTGTAAAATTTTAACAATCCTGGAAACCTTCACCCATGTCAACTTCCCTTCTGTCTAACCTTTTTTTAGCTGCAGGCTTAGACCTTCCATGACCAATATGAACAGTAAAGGAGAGAGTGGACAACCCTGCCTCGGGCCTCTGCCACTATGTAAGAATGGTGATGTTTCACCATTTACAAGGGCAACAAAGTTTTCACTAGTCACACAACTCAAGATCCTTTTTGTGGTTTGTTGACTAAAGCCTGATTGAATCAGAATCATTCATAAAAAAATCCCAATCAATACAGTCAAATGCTTTCTTTAGATCCAGTTTCAATATTAATTCCTTTGAATTCTTCATCTTTATACTATGCAAACATTCCTGGGTCGTACCAATGGCGTCCAAAATCGGTCTACCCTTTAGGAAACCCAACTGTTCACTCGACAGAGTCCGGGAAAGAATAGGCTTTATCCTATTTGCAATAACCTTTGAGATCAATTTATAACACAAGTTACAGAGAGCAACAGTTTTGTAATCGCCAAATGAAGAGGGGTTGTTTACTTTAGGATTAAGTGTCAAGAAAGTCAAGTTTAACGAGCCTATCACTTTCCCTCTAGTCGTGGTATCTTCCACCAATTCCAGTAGGTCGGCACCCACTAAATCAAAGAAATGTAAAAATAACTCTATAGTCCAGCCATCGGGGCCTGGGATTTTATCTTTTGCAAATGAATTTAGGACTTCCCAGACTTCGAGCAATGTACAGGGGATATCCATTAGGGTGGAATCCTCCTTTGTGACGAAACGTGGGAAAAATCTGGCTACAAAGACTTGATCAATAAGATTAGTGTGTTCAATCACCCCATAAAAAGATTTGAAGTGTTTTGTGGTTGCTGATTAGATCTTTCTGTCCAGTATGGATAAATCTAGTCTCATCTTTGATTTCCTAAATGTGTTTTTTATTTCTTCTAGAACTTGCAAAATGATGAAATAATTTTGAATTATGATCTCCACATTTTATCTGGGTTGCCCTGGTTCGTTGTCTCCATAGAGTTTCTTTTGCTAGTAGGATCTAGTTTTGTTCGGTCTCAAGAAGTTTCAAGGTGTTGTCCCTGCCTCAGAGCCCCCCGTCCTGTGTGTCTGCTTGTAGGTTGACCTGCAAATCTTCCTCCAACTCTTCCAATCTTTGTAGTTTTTGTTTTATGAGGTTTTTGGCCCAGTATTTGATTCGTTGTTTTAAATTCTTTAGTTTCCAAACTATCCGATGTTGAACCCCCAGCTCGTTCAAAAAAATAGGGTCTTTCCAGACTTCTTTTACTACAGAAGATAATTCTGTCTCAAGCAGCCAGATTGAATTTAACTTGTAAGGAAAAGATTTCGGGAAAGGAGGAGAGTCAAATTGTAGTAGAATCAGAGCATGGTCTGACAGAAAAGGGTATGCTACCCAGGACCTGGTCCTTCCATCTCTAGTTGCTAGATATTCTAACAAAAGTACTTGATCTAGACGTTTTGAAATAGCCTCTATACCAGAACGACCATTATGTCAAGTTGGAACTAGTTCATCCGGAGAAATGTCCACTAGAGAGTGTGCTTGGAAATGATTATTGAAAAATCCATCCAAAAGGACCTGATGTGTCGATGCTCCCCACACTTCCCCAACATTTAAAGTGAGGTTTAAGTCCCCTGCTACTATCAAATTATTGTGAGCAAGTAGTCCCTGGTGGCCACCTTGTCCCAAAATAATTTTCGGTCAAAACAAGGTCCATAAACATTAAGTAGCGAGATCGGTTGATTGTTCCACAGATAGGTACATGTCAGAAGGATACCACCACAGCAAAGGTAAGGGACTAGATCAATTTTTGTTGGGTCCCAGGTAACTACAAGTCCCTCAGAAGTACCTATTGAGCTAGCAGCACAGGTAAGCCAAGAGGGACATAATTTGTTCATAAATATCTTGGCCTTCAGGCAATCAACCAACATTTCTTGTAGGAAAATAATATCCGGAGAATTCCTTCTAAGAATTATTCTAAAGGAGGCGGATTTTAGGGTCCCCCCCACCCCTCTGATATTCAGGGAAAGAAAAATCATGGCTTAGATCTAACAAGGGCTTTCACACCTCTAAGCGCCCCAAGATTAGTGTGTGGTGTTTGGTGTACATCTGGAAGTGTGGAAGTAGTTTCTGCCTTTTTGCATGCACTCCTGGTCTTTATAGGAGAGATATCATATCCCAGCCCCTTAGACCAGGTATAATCTTTTTGCAAGCCCTCCCCAGACTTTTATGTACGTCTCAAGGCCTCACCAGGCTCCTGAAGGCGAAAAACATTTCTCCCCAAGTAGGTAGGGATGGGAATAGGAGGAAGAACTTCTTTTTAAGTTGGGACCAAGGTGTCCAAAACAACTCCTAGGGAGTTATCTCCTACTTCTTGTTCTCTATACCTCGAGTTGATACAGCCCCCAACCAACTCACAAGACTCAACTCCAACACCCCTTGCAGTCTCTGATGCAAAGGTAGGAGAGTCTGCAACACTGGAGTAAAACCAGTTTGTTACACCAGTGGGACTAGTGAGATCCCAAGGTTTCATGGAATCTGATGGTTTTAAAGCCTGTCTCCCCCCCCCCCCTCAAGTGGATAACTACAAAAGTGATTGGTGGACCGGTAGCCTCCCGAGCCTGTGAACTGTCCCTCGAGGGTGAAGTTGGGGAGCCCGCACCCAGAGTAGTGGAGGAATCTAGAAGGTCCTTCTCCCAAGAAGACAAAGAGAAAAATAAAGAAGGACAAATGTGCTTTAACTTACTGGTGACAGTTTCTAAGAAAGTTGAGTCGACGGCTCCAAAATACTATGGGAAGGAGGCCTGAGAGTTCACTCCAGGAGAGTCCACTCTGGATGATAATTCTAGAATTGTGTCCTCTGACAATTCTTCCTCCACGAAACCAGGACAATGTCTCCTCAAGTGACATGTCTGTCTGCAATAGGTGCATCTGAAGGGAATGCCCAAATAGTTCAGTTTTTAACGGATAAGGTGTCCTCTACAGACTATATCAATGGATTCCAAAAAACCTATGTGAATGTCTAATTCCACCAGAACCTTTTCCAACTTCTTGTCTGATGCTACAAGAGCCTTTTTATCAACATTGATAAAACGTCGGAGTATGTTTCCAATGTCCTATAAGGCTTTCTCATTCCATAGGTGCAAGGGTAGGCCAGTTAAAAGTACCCAAAAATGTCGCAAACATAAGTAATCATGTGTCGGGTCGAAACTGACATGCCAATGTTTCAACATTAAACTTCCACCATCAAATAACCAGAACCGGTCCAGAATAAGTGTAGTGTCTTCTGGAGTTCTGAAATGAAAATCGAACCACCCTCCCGTCAGTAAATAAATCTCTGGCTCGTAACCTAGCAATGGCCACCAAGAAGTATGTACCCAAATTGCAAGATCATTTTTACACAAATTTCGATAGGAGAGTCGACCCACTAGTGTGCACAATGCCAGACTGACCGAGTCTTCCAGTCCAACATCTGCTCTGAGCACCATTTTTTTATTTTATTTTTTTTGTGCACCACGGTCTTAGAATAGACTCCCTACCACCAATAGGAAAATGGGCTCCCTTCACCTATGATAAAACACCTACAGAGGTTCCTAAAACTCTTGGTTCCACTAAGGGAGAAGGTGCAGAGCTCAAAACAAAAACGTTCTTTGTGGGGGGGAAGGGCGGAGCCGCAGGGGATGCAACAAGGTAGTGTCCATAAGATTTTACCTTGGGAGGATCAAGGGGAGGCTTCTGAAGTGTCTTCCTAGGAACGGGGACACTAACGGACTCCTCTGCAACAACAAACTATGTTAAGCTAGAGGGAGAGGCTCTATGTCCTACAAGAGGCTTTGCAGAGTAGTTCTTAGGTTTTAAGGGGGTGACAGAGGCTAAAGCAGGAAGAAAGGTCAATCTGATGGTTGTAGAATATCCCAAATCCACCTGCTACAAGGAGTTAAGTTCCACGCGATAGGTAAGCTCGTCAACCAAGGAGAAAAGGCTCCCATTGTGCCAGAGTGCCTCGCTAGCCGCACCCATAAGTGCATTGACTTCAACTGTTGTGATAAGACAGTCTGAGCTGCCGAGAAAAGACAGAAAAGTAGTATGGCAATGTTCGAGCCTCCACTAATAATGGTAGATTTTATGGATCCTCTACTAAAAAAGGGTTAATATCAAGGGCTATGTTCCGCATGGATCGCTAGTGCCATCAGCAAAAGCATAGGATAGGCTAGAGCCTATGACTGGGGCCCCCAAAATCCCAAAAGGAGAAGACAAAACAAGTGTCAACCTTGTCCGCCATTAGAGAAGTGTTGTAGGTTTTCAAAAAAAACTTGTTTCCGACTTTCTGTTGCTCCTCCTCCTTCCCCTCCTAAAACACACTCTTCTCCAATGGAGTGATTGTTAATCCATGAAAAATAGTAAATACAACATTTTTTTTTTGTGGATAACATTATCGAGGTAGCAAATATTTTTTTTATTCACAATAATGAATAATTAATTGTTTGGTGTTATTATAATTATAATTAATTGTTTGGTGTTATTATAATTAATAAATACTTAAATCATTTTAAGAATATAAAAACATTTTTTTTTAAGAATATCAAAAACACTTAAATTGACATTTTAATTTTATTGAAAAATCCTCTATATCTTAATCCTAAAATTAGTAAGCCCCAATATGAAAATCAAAACCTCTCCACCTCATTATTAGAGTTCCTTTAAATCGAATGAAATTGGTAATTTGAGACGCTTGGCGGTTACTTTTAGAGAGGGAGACCTTTTCTCACTATCATTATTAGAGTTCCTTTAAATTAAATGAAATTGGTAATTTGAGACACTTGGTTGTTACTTTTAGAGAGGGAGACCTTTTCTCACCCTCACATAGTGAGACATTTTCTTCAATCATCTACATTAATTTAAGTGTTATTATATTTTATTTTAAAATTATATGTCTAGTTCATTTTAAGTAAATATATGAATTATTTTGATATTTTAGAGTTATGAAAAATTAGATTGGTTGATGTAATGGAAAATTTCAAGGATTCATATTTATCTTAAAATGTAGAAATTTTAGTGAATTTTATTAATTCTTGAAATGTTAAAGATCCATACTTATCTTAAAGTGTAGAAATTTTAGTGAATTTTATTAATTCTTGAAATGTCAAAGATTCATGCTTATCTTAAAGTGTAAAAACTTTTGTGAATTTCATTAATTCTTAAAATTCCAATAATAAAATGTTTGGTCGCATATTTATAGAAATATTCAAATTTCTAAAATTTTTATATAATTTCTATAAAAATTTGATAATTTTTAAAGTAAAATATATTAAACCTATAAAATGTGGAAAAATTATTTAAAAAAAAAAATGAAACTAAATAAAATAAAAATAAAATAAAATAAATTAATCCATAAATAAAATTTAATACCTAAAATTTTCTCTAACAAAAAACATACCCAAAATAAAACTAACACTAGCACTAATTGGAATCATGAATTTCATCCTTATCCCTCATGTAATCCTCCTTGTAAAATTCCTTCTACACCTACCGTTACCGTTATCATGTTCCTTCTACACCTACCGTTACTCATGATACATAGGCTGCATTATTACAATTGACAAGGACACTACCCCACTATGGATTATTTGTTCAATGCAATTAGAAGGGTGCATCTAGGAGGAGTCATATGGCACTACTCATGTTAGTGGGGAGTAATCTAGCACTATTGCATATAGGGAAGATAGGGATAGTGGGCATCATATGGTTTACATCTATGTACTTATTATGCATAGATCTATTATAGCCTTCTTTTTATATAACCTTAATAAAATATCTAATTTGTGGTTCCAACAATATTTAGAATTTTGATTTTTGATTTTATATTTAGCTACTATAGAAGTTTATTTGAAATTCGTATTTTTTATTATTTTTTATTATTTTTAACAATTTTGTGTCATATCCAAATTTTGCTAAAGGATTGAGATGTAATGATATACTACATGTTCTCTAGGATTATCAATGACATGAGGTATTGAATTTATTTATTTATTAAATGATTCATTATATTTCTAAAAATGGACAATAAGATATTAACTATTTTTAATGATTTATATGTAATTTGATACTCATACTATTGCACTTTCTATTAATCATATTATGCTCAATGATGGGCATGATTATCATGTATTATTGTTATTTTGATTTGATTTAATTATGTTTTTTAAGATGCCTTTTTGAATATCTCATTCCAACTTTCCAATGCCTTTAGCGTTTCATGTTCCAATTATTTCCTCTACTTAATTATGGAGGTACAATTGACTATGGAATAGCCTATTACTAGAAGGATGGGTGTGCCAAATCCATCACTATCTTAGCATGATTTTATTTATGATTTTGTTTTGTTGGCTCTCGCACATAGCCCAAAAGATGTTTTCATTTTTTTTAAATTAGATCGATTAGATTTAACTATTGTTATTCAATTTTTGATAGGAATTTAACATGTTTGGTATGCTTTGCTTGTCTTTTGATTTAGGAGTATGATGTTAGGAGTATGATGTCTTGTAAATTTCTAGTTGATATGTAAACTACCATGTATGTTTTATTAAATAGTTAATAACAATATGTCTTAATGCTTACATGTTATAGTAGTAAAATGAACACATGACTCTCAACAAAATGAACAAAAGATGTACCCTTGGAAATTTAATATGGGAAAACTTATCAAGAAAATACAAAGTATGCTTTACACGTTTCTTCTCAAATATATAATGTAAGATACAAAGAAATATGGAATCAATGTGGGGCTACAAAAGATATTGTGTCCTATTATTAACTGCTACATAGTCTTCTTATTCCTTTGTTCTACTAAAAAATCTCACTCATTGCTTATCGTCAGATATGGAATAAGTAATCATTACAATAGGAACAAAACCCCTTCCTTTCCTTATGACTCATTTTTATTATGTCCTAGTAGCCATCTAGGATTAGGGTTAAGGTTTTTGCATGCCCCAACTCCCAATTAGGGTTAGTATTTTGGACCCTCTGGAATCTTTTTGAAAGTCTGCATGTAACTAGATCCACATGTGTGAGTGAGAGTTGATGTATCATCCAATTGGTATAGTAGTTGTGAAAGATCGATTAAATTGTAGGAGACACAACTTTCTTACACATAATCTAATTGAGGTGCTCTTTGGACCATTGGAAATCTCTTAATGAGTAGAACAATGCCAAGAGGTTGTAAACATTGTTTTCTATGTTGACCCTAAAAATGACGAATTTTCATTACGAAAAATTTGAGGTCTAAAATGGGCCTCCTAAGGAAAATAATAAAATAAGAGTTACATATTTTCAAAGGGAAACTAAGAAAACTACTTTTTTTAATCATATTTTTTACTTATTTCTTTATAGGTTTACTCAAATTTAAAGTATAGGCACTCGTTGGATGTGGAATTAAATTCCACATCCAATGAGTACCCACTCTGTTGATATTTGGACAACATTGGGAAGACATTCTCTAAAGATAATAATTAATAATATAATTATTATTGATTATTTAATATAGTATATAATAAGTAGTTATTGATCATTCAAGGGACACATCCTTTCATGGATGGTCACCTTATGTTCCCTATATATGGAGCACTCATTATTGTAATAATATATCAAATATCTCTTATATCTCATATGAATAAAAACCAACATGGTATCAGAGCCGGACTAGGCTTTACTCCCTCACAGGAGGGCCTAGGAAAATGAGAGAGGAAACTCGTCCTTTATAAATGCATCGTACCCGTCATATCTCATCCCTGAAGTAGAGTTCGAAATGGGCACTTACATTTCTTTCTCTTCGAACTCTGTCACTTCCGACACTATGAAAGTCATAAACTCAAATGACATTGTTCAGACTCTTCAGAGGCGGATAAAGGTTGTAGAGTTGATGCTGGACAAATTTTACGAGCAATAAAAACCAACAATGGTTATTGCATGTAACATGTGATTAGGGTTGGTAAAGAGATTGGCACACAGAGTGAGCTTTGCTATTGTGGTCTGTCGCAGTAGGCTCGGGATCATTTATGCCAATAATGAGGATTAGCAATTAAATTATAAAATTGCTTCAGTCCAACCCTTGAACATCATTCCCAAGAACATTCATTCATGGAGGAAGTATGGGAAAAGTCGTGCATGTTTTTTGTAATATCTTGCTGCCATTTCAACTATTTATTGGATTTTGGAAGATAGTGAAGCTGACACCATTTGGGGTGATCATACAATGCATAATGGGTTGGCTACTTCTACAGTTCGGCCTTTCGCCAACTTATTCTCGACTGCTATGTTTACCTGGTCGTGTATTAAAAACAGTCCAATGACATGTCATCATGGAAGCAGATCAATCAACCTTGCGGAGGGAATACAAGACGCATGAGATCTTTGAGATCAAATCATCCTACTTGGGACATCAATTATGTTTAGAAAGAAAGGAAGGAAGCATGTTGTTCCTTGATGGGAAATGACATATTATATTACAGATAGGATATTGTACTATTTTGTGAGGATGGCAGACGTGGCACCCGAGACAATGTTGAAGTTTGTAAAGGTGGGTGGCGTGGTCTTACTGCTAATAATGAAGAAATCTAATTGGGTGCTTGTTGCACTGATAAGATTTTTCTCGGCATTGATGGAGTTCATTCCAAGACTGGGGGACTACCTTTGTGCCAAAATGAGTGGATTGTTTGGCTGGGAAATGTTTTTTCTATGTGAGAAACTTCCCGAGTCAATGAGGAGGCACTTGCACTCTTTGGGGATATGGGTGGAGAAGTTGAAGTTCTCAAACCCTATACAATCAAGAGTTTCCAAGAAGGAAATATGCACACTGATATGGGAAGGTGCTAAAGTTCATATTTTGGTGCCATGGTTAACCTATTAAACTCATTTGTCTATTTGATGGAAAGAAATGAAAATTTGAAGTATTGGCCATTACTATTGCAACATTTTATGTGTGTTGCGATTCAAATGAATTTGAGAAGCTATGTACATTTATTTCTTGCATAAAAAATAAAAATAAAAAATGGGTTCCCATCCATATGTAAATTGAAACTTGAGATTGTATCAGTCCCAGTACATGATGTTGAGAAAGCAAGCATGGAAACAATTACAGTGTATGTAGAGGTACTTCCAGAGAGGGAGGTGGTACTACATGCAGAGGGACCAAAGACAGAGGACAAGGTATCCTTTAAGAGATATAGAGGGTCTCACATGGATATTGATCCTATAGCTACAGTTAATGTTTCCAGAGATATTGTAGTAGGTCGGAAGATACTTGCATGGGCTCGTCAGACTCTGCAGGAGGCAGAAGGACATGGAAATACTCATGGTACCTTTCGAGAGAGAAATAGACCTCAGAGATATTCGTTCTATACTACAGCTATGAGCCACATCATTGATTCCAATCCTTCCTGTTATGAGGAGGCATCTAGTCAGCCAATATGGAGAGATGCCATGATGGAGGAGTATCAGTCCATCACAAAGAATGATGTGTGGGATATTGTTCTGAGACCTGAAGGGAAGTCTGTAGTGACCTCCAAATGGATCTATAAGATCAAACACAAAGTTGATGAGAGCATCGAGAGGCACGAAATGAGATTTGTTGCTAAAGGATTCTCTCAGGTGGAGGGAATAGATTATGAGGAGACATCTCCTCCTCTTGCTCGATACACTTCTATCTGGATGATTATTTCCCCTGTAACATCCATGGGTTAGAGACTACATTAGATGGATGTGAAGACAAACTTTCTCAATGGAGAGATTGGGGAAGAAATATACATCGAGCAACCAGATGGTTTCGTCATACCTGAGAAGGAGTCTCATGTGTGTAGGTTTAAGAAGGCCCTGTATGGACTCAAGCAGGCACCTCGAGCTTGGTATGCGAGGATTGATAGACACCTGATGATTTTGGGCTTCAGCAAAAGTGTTTTTGATCCCAACATGTACTACAAAACTGTTAATGGTGAGGCCCTGATTTTGGTCCTCTACGTTAATGATTTATTCCTCACAGGTACATAGAGCTTTATTTTTGAATGAAAGTATGCGTTGGCCTCTGAGTTCGAGATGAAGGACCTTGGTATGATTCACTTCTTCTTGGGACTATTGGTGTGGCAGAGAACTGATGAGATCTTCCCGAGTTAGGGGAAGTACACAATTGAGATATTGAAGAAGTTTGAGATACTGAACTTCAAGCCCATGGCTATACCAATGATGATGAATCTAAAGAAACTAAGTGTGTCTTCTTCTGATTTTGACGAAATTGATCTTACTCTGTACAGACAGCTGATTGTATAATTGATGTATCTGGTTAACACCAGACCAAATATTTGCTATGTAATGAGTGTACTTAGCCAATTTATAAGTCAGTTGAGATATACACACTAGATTGTTGTGAAACATGTGTTGAGATACTTGCAAGGCACAGTTCGACATGGTTTGAGATACAATTCCAGTATTGATATGATATGGTAGGATTATATTGACTCTGATTGGGCAGGAAGCACAGTGGACAGAAAGAGCACCTTCAGGTGTTGCTTCACTTTGGGATCTTTCATGGTTTCCTGGTGTAGCAGGAAATGAACTTTTGTGGCATTGAGCACAACAGAAGCATAATACATTACATTAAGTATGACAACCCGTGAAGCAGTGTGGCTTCACAAGCTCCTTGCAGATCTATCCGAACATGTGTTAGATTCCACCATTATTCATTGTGGTAACCAAAGTTGTGTGAAGATCTATGATAATCAAGTGTTTCATGACAAATCGAACCACATTGAGATCAAGTACCATTTCATCCAAGACATGATGCAAAGGAAGGAAGTATTGGTGCAGTACCTTCCTACAGATGAGAAATTTGTTGATGTTCTTACCAAACCAGGATGAAGTTTAAGAAATTTCGTGACAAACTTGGCGTGGAAGAGAATGCCTCCCTCGCTGAGAGGGAGAGTTGATGTTTGCAGGTTCCTGAGACATTCTCCAAATCATACTCCTATGTGACTAAGTTGATTTGATCTGTGATGACACTTATCCGAGAAGGGATAAGTGTGGTTGGGCTTATAACCCAACATCCCATGTGGAGAGCACATGAGGACATGTCAAGGGAGTTGACCCTTGATGTCATACACTATGGGAGTTGACCCTAGTGTTTCTAGAGGGTGTAGCCTCTAGAAGTCCACATGGAGTGCCATGTGTGACAAACTTTCTCCAGATTGTACTCCTTTGTGAATTGAGTTGAGTTGATCTATAAGGACACTTATCCAAGAAGGGATAAGTGGAACACTTATTCGAGAAGGAATAAGTGCATTTGGGCTTATAACCCAACATCTCATGTGGAGAGCACATGAGGACATGTCAAGGGAGTTGACCCTTGACATCATACACTATGGGAGTTGACCCTAGTGTTTCTAGAGGGTGTAGCCTCTAGAAGTCCACATGGAGTTCCATGTGTGACAAAATTTACTTTTCTCCAGATCGTACTCCTCTGTTAATTGAGTTGAGTTGATCTGTGAGGATACTTATTAGAGAAGGAATAAGTGCATTTGGGCTTATAGCCCATCATCCCATGTTCAGAGAACATGAGGACATGTCAAGGGAGTTGACCCTTGATGTCTCACACTATGGGGAGTTGACCCTAAG
>JZKD02S1799869.1:335043-360292 GCA_000966675.3 Picea glauca | reverse complement strand
ACACTACCCCACTATGGATTATTTGTTCAATGCAATTAGAAGGGTGCATCTAGGAGGAGTCATATGGCACTACTCATGTTAGTGGGGAGTAATCTAGCACTATTGCATATAGGGATAGTGGGCATCATATGGTTTTACATCTATGTATTTATCATGCATAGATCTATTATAGCCTTCTTTGATATAACCTTAATAAAATATATAATTTGTGGTTCCAACAATATTTAGAGTTTTGATTTTTAATTTTATATTTAACTATTATAGAAGTTCATTTGAAATTCGTATTTTTATTATTTTTAACAATTTTGTGTCATATCCAAATTTTGCTAAAGGATTGAGATGTAATGATATACTACATGTTCTCTAGGATTATTAGTGACATGAGGTATTGAATTTATTTATTTATTAAATGATTCATTATATTTTAAAAAATGGACAATAAGATATTAACTATTTTTGAATGGTTTATATGTAGTTTGATACTCATACTACATTTTCTATTAATCATATTATGATCAATGGTGGGCATGATTATCATGTATTATTATTTTGATTTGATTTAATTATGTTTTTTTATGCCTTTTTTAATATCTCATTCCCAAAAACTTTCCCATGCCTTTAGCGTTTCATGTTCCAATTATTTCCTCTACTTAATTATGGAGGTACAATTGACTATGGAATAGCCTATTACTAGAAGGATGGGTGTGCCAAATCCATCACTATCCTAGCATGATTTTATTTATGATTTTAATTTGTTGGCTCTCGCACATAGCCCAAAAGATGTTTTCATTTTTAAAAAATTAGATCGATTAGATTTAACTATTGTTATTCAATTGTTGATAGGAATTTAACATGTTTGGTATGCTTTGCTTGTCTTTTGATTTAGGAGTATGATGTCTTGTCAATTTCTAGTTGATATGTAAACTACCATGTATGTTTTATTAAATAGTTAATAACAACATGTCTTAATGCTTATATGTTATAGTAGTAAAATGAGCACATGACTCTCAACAAAATGAACAAAAAATGTATCCTTGGAAATTTAATGTGGGAAAACTTATCAAGAAAATACAAAGTATGCTTTATATGTTTCTTCTCAAATATATAATGTAAGATATAAAGAAATATGGAATCAATGTGGAGCTACAAAAGATATTGTGTCCTATGATTAGCTGCTACATAGTCTTCTTCTTCCTTTGTTCTACTAAAAAATCTCACTCATTGCCTCTCATAAGATATGGAACAAGTAATCATTACAATAGGAACAAAACCCCTTTCTTTCCTTATGACTCATTTTTATTATGTCCTAGTAGCCATCTAGGATTAGGGTTAAGGTTTTTGCATGCCCCAACTCCCAATTAGGGTTAGTATTTTGGACCCTCTGGAATCTTTTTGAAAGTCTGCATGTAACTAGATCCACATGTGTGAGTGAGAGTTGATGTATCATCCAATTGGTATAGTAGTTGTGAAAGATCGATTAAATTGTAGGAGACACAACTTTCTTACACATAATCTAATTGAGGTGCTCTTTGGACCATTGGAAATCTCTTAATGAGTAGAACAATGCCAAGAGGTTGTAAACATTGTTTTCTATGTTGACCCTAAAAATGACGAATTTTCATTATGGGAAATTTGAGGTCTAAAATGGGCCTCCTAAGGAAAATAATAAAATAAGAGTTACATATTTTCAAAGGGAAAGAAAGAAAACTACTTTTTTTAATCACATTTTTTACTTATTTCCTTATAGGTTCACTCAAATTTAAAGTGTAGGCACTCATTGGATGTGGAATTAAATTCCACATCCAATGAGCACCCACTCTATTGATGTTTGGACAACATCGGGAAGACATTCTCTAAAGATAATAATTAATAATATAATTATTATTGATTATTAAATATAGTATATAATAAGTAGTTATTGATCATTCAAGGGACACATCCTTTCATGGATGGTCACCTTATGTTCCCTATATATGGAACACTCATTATTGTAATAATATATCGAATATCTCTTATATCTCATATGAATAAAAACCAACATGGTATCAGAGAAGGACTAGGCTTTACTCCCTCACATGAGGGCCTAGGAAAATGAGAGAGGAAACCCGTCCTTTATAAATGCATCGTGCCCCTCATATCTCATCCCTGAAGTAGAGTTCGGAATGGGCACTTACATTTCTTTCTCTTCGAACTCTGTCACTTCCGGCACTATGAAAGTCATAAACTCAAATGGCATCGTTTAGACTCTTCAGAGGTGGATAAAGGCGGTAGAGTTGATGCTGGACAAATTTTATGAGCAATAAAAACCAACAATGGTTATTGCATGTAACATGTGATTAGGATTGGTAAAGAGATTGGCACACAGAGTGAGTTTTGCTATTATGGCCTATCGCAGTAGGCTCGGGATCATTTATGCCAATAATGAGGATTAGCAATTAAATTATAAAATTGCTTCAGTCCAACCCTTGAACATCATTCCCAAGCACATTCATTCGTGGAGGAAGTATGGGAAAAGTCATGCATGTTTTTTGTAATATCTTGCTGCCATTTCAACTATTTATTGGATTTTGGAAGATCGTGAAGCTGACACCATTTGGGGTGATCATACAATGCATAATGGGTTGGCTACTTCTACAGTTCGACCTCTCACCAACTTATTCCTGACTACTATGTTTACCTAGTCATGTCTTAAAAATAGTCCAATGACATGTCATCATGGAAGCAGATCAATCGACCTTGCGGATGGAATACAAGACGCATGAGATCTTTGAGATCAAATCATCCTGCTTGGGACATCAATTATGTTTAGAAAGAAAGGAAGGAAGCATGTTGTTCCTCGATGGGAAATGGCATATTATATTACAGATACGATATTGTACTATTTTGTGAGGATGGTAGACATGGCACCCGAGACAATGTTGAAGTTTGTAAAGGTGGGTGGCGTGGTCTTACTGCTAATAATGAAGNGAGTAATGTTAAAAATGCCTCTGGAGCCTCATTTTAATCATTCTTCTCAGACGGATGTGCGTATCAACCACATCTCTTCTTAGAGATAGCTACCACCATTCGAGCAAGTGTTTCAATTCTGCAGTTTTACAGTTTCATCCTATTTCATTTATTCAATAGAATATATTGTTCACTAGATATTGTTGTTCTTAATATCTCTGTGTTTATTGTATTTAGTTTGTTAATCAATTCGTTCCACTCCTAAATCCGGATCAGTGGTATCAGAGTGGTATGTTCTTCATTTATTTTTCTTTGTGCATGTCCCTGAAAATATCTAGGTACAATAAGTTGGGACTCAAACCAATCGATTCGTTGCAAGATCGACTGAGCCAAGCCCGAAAACAACCCATGGGAGATGAAAATAAAGATGATGGAGCAGGAGATCATTTTAAAATGTTGCTCGAGGAATCCCTTGCGCGACAAAGGAATGAAATGATGGACAACTTTGCACAAATCCTTCGGTGACTTCCCATAGAAGAAGCATCTTCATCAAGCGGCCATCCAACCCCCTTCAAGGTACAGGTAAATTTTGATATTCCATTATTTGAAGGACTGATAGATGTGGATGTTGTATATAAATGGTTAACTCTGCTCGAAGGGTATTTTTCAGTCCACAATTTTTCCGATAAGGAAAATATTACTTTTGCACTCCTAAAGGTCATCCCTCATGTTAAGGACTGGTGGGACACTTACTCTGAGCAAAGGGACATAAAGGAATCTTCAATATTTGTGGTTTCCCCTACATGGGATTCCTTTTGAGATGCCATTAAGGAAAAATACTACCCTGTTGGAAGCTACAAGGATCAGTACACTAGTTGGACCACCCTGCGTCAAGAAAGGGATTAGACAGTACTAGATTTCACCAATATTTTTCATACCCTATAGACCAAATTGGGTATCAAAGAATTTGAGTGACATTTGGTGCTCAAATACCGTGGTTTTTTGCATAGATACATTCAAATAGAAATGGATTTTTTGGACATTGTCTCATTGGGTAAGGCTTATAAATATGTTGTCAAGATTGAGTAGAAATTTAAGCAGAAGAGGCGAGAGTTTGGATCTGCAAACTCCTCATAGTTGAAGCAAGGAAAAGGAGGCCAAAATCCACACAACAAGGGACAAAGTAAAGATGGACACTCTTAGGAAAACCAGTCCAAGCCGCAACACAAGAAAGGCAATGAGAAGATGAAGAAGGACATGGGAAAATGGTGTGAATACCATAAAATCCCTTGGCACAACACTGAAGAATGTTGCTCCAAGCAGTCACTCCTGGCCAAGATGAAGTGTTTTGAGTCAAAGGCCAATTATGATTCTGAATCAAATCCAAAAGGAGGGAAGTGGATTATCGATGTTTAACCCAGTGCCACTGTCACTACCACTAAAGTCCAGCCAAGCGAACCAGAAGAACCAGAGGAAGGGGAACACCTATTTCACTTACAGATGTGGGTAAAGGGGGCTCCGCTTCATTTCATTGTCGATAACGATAGTCAAAAGAACCTGATCTCAGAAGAGGTCGTCAAGCGGCTGGACCTGCTAATGACACCACACCCACAACCCTACACCATCGGTTGGCTTCGCCAAGGAAGAGATCTCAGTGTCAGCCAATAGTGTCGTCTTCCCTACAGCATCAAGACTTTCAAAGATGAGGTATTGTGTGATATTTCTCCCCTTGAAGTTTGTGATGTTCTCTTAAGACAATCATATTTTTGGAAGCGTCATGTTGTGTATGAGTCTAAACCCCACAATGTTATTATTGCTTTGGGTAGACATTTGTACAGGATACTAGAGGTAGTGTCGCCTACCATTATTTCTTTAATCTTTGTTAATCAATGCAGCAAGGTCATTTCACAAACTGGGAAGTTTGTCTTCTTTGTGATCTGTACTCACAGTAAGAAGAAGGTCATTGCCACATATGTGGCCTCTACACAGAGCCTCTCTTTGCAGCATAAGCAAGTGGATGGGATCATGGAAGAGTACAAATACATATTCTCCTCACCCACTAGGGTACCAACGCACTGGCAAGTCAAGCATCCAATTGATCTAAGCCTCGGTGCACCTCTACCTAATGGACCAGTCTGTCATCGCTCACTGATGGAAAATGAAGAAATCAAGCATCAAATCCAAGAGCTTCTTCAAAAGGGGCACATTAGACCCAACTCCTCCCCTTGTGGAAGCCCGATTGTACCGGTGCATAAGAAGGGTGGGACTTGGCGACTCTGCATTGATTACAGACCATTAAAAAAATCACAGTCAGAAACCAATACCCAATTCCCAAGATTCATGACCTTCTTGGCCAACTCAAGGGGGAAAATTTATTCAACAAGATTGACCTAAATTATGGCTACCACCAAGTTCCCATCGAACCAACTGATGTATGGAAGACAATTTTCAAATCTAAAGAAGTTATCTTTTAATCGTTGGTCATGCCCTGTGGCCTAACAAATGCACCAACCACTTTCATGAGGTTGATGGATGATGTATTGAGACCCTTCACCAACTCTTTTGTGGTGGTATATTTGGATGACATCCTCATTTTCAATAGAACTTGGGAGGAGCACATGTGGCATATTCATTAGGTTTTGAGCACTCTATGGTAGCACAAGCTATATGCCAACTTGGAAAAATGTTCCTTTAGCATGAACATGGTCCAATACTTGGGATACATTATTGATGAGGATGGGGTACATGTTTATCCCACTAATATCCAAGTCATTCGTGATTGGCCAGCCCTGACCACACTAACCAATCTTTAGAGCTTCTTAAGATTGCCTAACTTCTATCGACGGTTCGTATTGGGATTCTCCCATATTGCATGGGCCCTCAATCACGTGACCAAGGTTGGTGGCAGGGAAAAGTTCGTGGGGGGGAAGGAGCAACAACGAGCATTTGAGGATCTAAAGCATCTCTTGTGCTCAGCTCCAGTACTCTCCTTTCCTGATCTACATCAACCATTCTAGATTGAGACTAATGCATCTAACTATGTTGTAGGTGCATTTCTCACTCAACATGGTCATCCGATGGCATACCATAGTGAGACACTCTCAGATACTGTCTGGAAATACCCCACCTATGACAAGGAAATGTATTCCATTGTACAAGCATGTCATCGATGGAAACATTAAATTCTAGGAAAGGATACGATCATCCACATTGATCACAAGCCTTTGTAGTTCATACAGACACAGGGAAAGTTGCATAACGATCGCCATCAATAGTGGTCCACCTACCTACAACATTTCCATCTCAACATCAAGTATAATATAGGGAGCACAAATCATGTCGTTGACTTCCTCAATCGACCTCTTGTGGATGCAATCACCACTATTCTCTATTCATGTGGACATGAGGCATCTGAGTGGCCCCAACTTTATCAGCAAGATCCAGATTTTTCCACCACCTATAAGGTCTTGGGTACATCCGTGACTGTCACCAATTTTCACATTCAGGATGGGTTGTTATGCCATCATGTCCATCTTTGTGTTCCTGCAAGTGAGCGTGCAAAGTTGATTTGGGAATCCCACTACAGTTAGATGGGAAAACATTTTGGCATGGAGAAAACTGTGGTCGTTCTCCAGAAACATTTTATTGGCCAAAACTTCGACAGGATGTCAGCAAGTATATCAGATCTTCCACTTCATGTGCCATTTCCAATCTATCCATCAAGAAGCAAGGCTTATACACCCCTCTTCCTACCCCCGAGAATCCTTGGGAATCCATCTCGATGGATTATATGTCTGACATTTCATCCACCAAGCAAGGAAATGATTGTGTATTTGTGGTCGTTGATCAGTTTTCGAAGATGGACATCCTCACAGCCTGCATGAATAACATCACAGTGACAGATACTGCCAAGCTTTTCTTCAAACAAGTGTGGGTCCATTTTTGTATACCACAGACCATCATCTCCAACAAGGACATCAAGTTCCTCAGCAGATTCTGGTCGAGTCTCTGGTCACTGTTGGACACCAAGCTCACTAAATCCATTGCTTTCCACCGCCAAACAAATGACCAAACAGAGGTCGTCAATCAGATGATTGTGCACATCTTGCACGTGTGAAACTCTAAGTATCCATGTACATGGGATGGGATTCTTCCCTATGTTCAACATAGTTACAACAGGGATCTCCATAGCTCCACTGGCCATGGCCCATTTCAGGTGGGACTAGGATTCCAACCCTTAGGTCCCATTGATGTTGCACTACCTCTTGAAACCACACAGACAAAATCTTTCCATGTTCAATCTGAGACTGACAAAGCCACCATATTCATTGAGCAGATTCAGCACATGTGCCAGCAGGTCTATGAGATTTTGCAGAATGTCAATGCTAAGTACATGCAGCGCCATGATCAACACAGGGTACCGCACCATTTTCAGGTTGGATACAAGGTCTGGTTACATTTGCAGAAGTAATGTCTTACAGGGCCCCATCGGAAGCTCTGACCACTTCACTATGGGTCTTACACCATCACCAAGGTTGTGGGTAGCAATGCTTTGGAGCTCAACATTCCACCCTTCCTTGTCTTGCACCCAGTGTTCAATGTGGACCTCCTTTGACCATATTTTACACCATTATTGGAAACCTCAGAGATCGCAAAACAACTGACACCAACATAGCTCAACCTTGACTGCATCGAACAGGAATCCACTGATCAGATAGTGGACACACGGGTCAAGGGAACTCACCAGCAGAGGATCTAGGTTTATCGGGTTATCAAGGCAGGGAAACTCCTACACCAAGGAAAGTGGCTCACCCAGGGCCAAATTCAACAGAAGTTTCCTCACCTGCAATGTAGACCATTACTTCCTAATGGGGGAGGAATGATCTAGGTGGATATTGGTGGTCGCCCACCTATTCCAACTGGCTCCTCTTGATAGTTTTTAGTTCAACACGTTCTTCTATACTTCTTTGTAATTGTGGGTTCTACACTTCTGACGTTTTTTGAATTCCTACACATCTTCCAAGTGGATATTGGTGGCCTCCCACCTAATCCAAATAGCTTATTTTGTATGTTTTCATGTCATCACGTCTTGTTGTACTTCCAGGGTCATTTTGGGGCCCTAAACAATGGTTTTTTTGGCTCGCCATGGTCAAACTATAGATAGAGTCACAGTTTGATGGTGTAATGTGTAGTTCTCTAAAAGACCTTTCCAACGGGCTATCACACGCCTAAAATGGAGGTTGTATGCAAAATTTATGACACCGAGAAGTTGAGGTACCAACTTACCCATAGGAGCCGACATAACTTTTGGTGTTTCATCTCCTAGGGTTAGGTTTTTGGATTTCTAGGGTTTGGGCATTCATTAGTAATGTTAAAAAGGCCTTTGGAGCCTCATTGTAATCATTATGCTCAGACAGATGCATGTAGTAGCCACATCTCTTCTCAGATATAGCTACCACCATTCGAGTAAGTGTTTCAGTTCTGTAGTTTTACAGTTTTAGCCTATTTCATTTATTCAATAGAAGATATTGTTCACTGGATATTTGTGTTTCTCTTCATATCTCTGTGTTTAATGTATCTAGTCTGTTAATCATTTCGTTCCGCTCCTAAATCTGGATCATGCAGTGACCTACAACAATCTCGTAGCATACTTGTAGCATAGTTGTAGCGGCTTCAATGAACCCGTAGCATTTTGTTTCAATGAACTCATAGGAAAGGTGACCTTATAAGGGGTCTAATACAAGTTGTGTATCTTTCCATCACCAAGATTAACTCATACAATTTAAGTAAGATATCTCATCTATTAAGAATAATAAGACAATATGGAGGAATTCCTTATCCATTATGTCTCACTCACATTTTTATATTGCAACTCCTACCCCTCTTTTAACTAGTCTAAACTCATATTTGCTTTGGTGTACACATATAAAGACACCATGAACACACTTCCCATGATTCATTGAATGTAAAGTCTATCATCTTCCTTACTTCAAAGTGTGTTTTGGTTTCTCCCATTAAGATTTCAGTTGTTTTATTTTATAAACTTAGAGAAAACATAAAAATCATGACAACATATACATTCAAGAAGAATTTTATAAAATCGGAGAAAACACCAATAACAAGAATTATAGGAACTAAGACATAGAAATTTGAATCACTCAAAACTTTTGAACATTTTATTAAATATCAAATCTTTCTTGGGCCAAAAGATCTCTCTTTACATCGAGTTTTCATAGACCTTTATACAAATTAGGTCTTAATCAAATATGGTTATCATATCCTATTTTCTAGCTTTTCAAATACAAAATATCTTTGACTTCATAAAAATAGGAAAATCACAAGATAATTGTTTCAGCTCCTGATTTTCTTCAATCTGTCTTGGTGAGTATTTCTGTCAATAGGTGGATGAACAATTTCCAACTTTCAATTGATGGATAATTGAATGACTTCATATGACTATACTTAATATCAAGCTCAATGTATTTCTCATATGTGACTGGAAAATATGTTTTTGATTTGCCAGAGAAGGTAGAAATCATCTATGAGTAGATCTACAATAGTATGCCCTCTTAAATTTTTGTTCGTACCTTGGAAATTTGTTTCACTTTCTTTGGCTACAAATAAACGTTTTTTGTAGTTTTTTTATGATAATATTTTCCTTTATCATTCCAAGCTAAAGGTAGCCCCATTTTTTCTAGATTCTCAAATTTTTCTTTGAAAGACTCAACATTTATTTTCACCATTATGCACTTATTATGGGCTTGTTGTAGTAAATTTATTTTTGTCAAAATATTTTTAGCCTCCATCACCATTGTTGTTTTGCCTTTCACACCCTTGCTTTGTAATACTTCAATGGTATTTGAATTCAATAATTTGATAATGTTGGTAGCAACCTGAGGTCCAGTTCCTAATTCTTGAAATCTTTTCTTTATAGTATATCAACTTCATCTGTCAATATGATCTCATCATCAATTATTTTGAAATAATTCTAGATCTTTCCAACTTCATCAATAATTGCATCCTAAATAATGTGGTTTTCTCCTATCAAATATAGTTTTCCAGACAGCTTATCCTTCATTTTCTTCATGTTTGTTATCATCTTAGCTTTCAAATTCTGATACTCTGCAATAACTTTATCCTTGTCCTTGATTTCTTCACCCTGTGTTGCAACTGTTTTCTTCAACTTTTCAATCTCTGCTCCCTTCAGGTTCAAATCTGTTAATTCTTTAGATAATTCTGCTATTGGAACTGTTGCTTATATTTATTAAGAAGAAGATGATCCACCTTTTAGGATTTCAATTTGTTTTTCATACACTTCAATCTGCTCACCCATTTGTGCCATTTTCTTCAAGATTTTATCCTTTTCTGCTTGAATTGCTTGTAACTCAAGAGTCTGTACATGATTAATTCCTGGAATTTTGAGCCTACTTTTCATTGCATAGATCTCTATATCTATTTTCTTCATCAATTCTTGCACAGATGTTGCATCCTTTGGATTTGCTCCCAAATCTATTACCCATTGTTCCAATTTTTCCACCCTAATATGCCTGGTCCTGGTGGCCAACTTTTCATTCTTTAGTTGATTCCTAAACTTCTCATTTATGGTTTGGATCTTTTTAATTCCCATTTTAGCTATCAATATATCTTTTTTTATCATTTCTGCAGTTTGTCCATGGAGATACATCTTATCCAATGGGTGAATTTCATTGAGGTCAATGGATACATTTGTAACTTTCTTCTGCTCTTTGGGTTCCATTACTACTATGTTCAATTTTCCTTTTTCATATTTCATAGTTGATAACATTCCAGCTTGAGTTGTCTCATGGTCAAATATTTTAGGCAGAATGTTTTGTTTGATCTTTGCACCCTTCTTCCTGGTAGNATCTCCCAAATAATCAAACCATTGGCATCAATGACAACATGATCCAACAATTATCATCCCAGTTTCTTGTACACTTCTATTTATTACCCCTCAAAAGTTGAACCAATGTCTTATTTACCACTTCTATTTGTCCATTCATTTGTATAGAAAGTTGTAGAACTTTTTACCTTGGTGTCCATATTCTCCCAAAGTGTAGTCCAAAATATGTTGTGAAATCTGGTATCTCTGTTTAAAATGATGTTCCTTGGTATCCCAAATTCCATCCAAACCTTCTCAAAAGAAAAATGTTGTTGCATCATGTCCCCTAATGTTGTTCTTACAATTCACTACCACACATAGATACTCATTTCCCCACTTGGTTCTTAGTAAATCACCCATAAAATCTATTGGCATGCTCTCCCATGGACTAGTAGGTATAGGTAAGATATGGTTTAGACCTTTCTTCCTATTGTTTGGCTTACTAGTGCAACAAAGTATGCTTCCTTTAATGATCCAAGCTACATATTCTTACATTTTGGGCCAACATAGATACCTCTACAATTTTTCTACTATTTTTTGAACACCAAAATACCTTCAAATATGGATGTATAAACATGTTTGATAAGTTGTATCATCTCACCTTTAGGCACAAAGAGCCTATACAATTTGTAGAGTAACCAATCTTGGAGATGGAAATAAGCCCTATTTTCACCTTCTTCTTCATGAAATTGGCCTTACAACTATCTAAAAATATGTTTTACTCATCTTCTATGTATTCCTCCTTGTATGCATCATGGGTGAACAAATCCATGCACATATATATAACAGTACCTAGATTTATGATGTTGGGTGCAAGTGGCCTTAATAGCATGTCCTAACAACCCTTCATATACTTGATGATGACATGAAATTGCTACAAAAATCCCATCAACTTATAATGTCTTTCTCATTGAACTTTCTCTAGCCCTAGTTATATTACAAAGGCCCATGGTTGGTATCAATGATGATCTCCTTGCCCATTAGATAGTGATTTTGTTTCTTACATCATGTACCAAATCATAGAGCTCCTTATTATCTATGGTGTAATTCAATACTGCTCCATAAAACAATTTATAAAGATAGAATACTAGCTTAGGGTTTCCTTATATCAAGACTTCTCCCATAGCATACCCATTTGCATGGATTCCACTTTGAAGGGATTAAAAAAATTAGGAAATGCAAGAAATAATGATCATCTAATATTTATCTTCAGTTTTGATTCAAAATCCTGCTATTTTTTCTTTCCCCACTAGAAACTCTTTTGAATGTCTTTTGTGGCATGAAGTAGTGTAACCACCACTAAAAATGTTGTTATGAAATTTTGAAGGAACTATGGTACTAAAAACAATCTCCTATATTTAGTGGCATTGGTAAGAGTTGTCCATTTGATGATGACCTCCATCTTCATTGGTTCAATCTCAATTTCCTCTCCATCAATTATGCACACCAATGATTTCCAAGGAAACTCAATTTTCTTAAAGTTTTTTAGTATTCGATGATTTCTCTGAGTCTCTAACACTTGCATCATATGTGACATATGCTCTCCAAGGTAGAGATAAAAATTAATATATCATCCAAGTACACTATTACAAATGAATATAGAAAGGGATGCAATACATAACTAACCAAACACATAAATAAAGTTGGTGCATTGCATAAACTAAAATGCATTACCAAACACTCATATATTGATCTGGATGGATTTCGTTGGCCTCCCACCTATTCCAACTAGCTCATCTTGGCAGTTTTTTCTAGTTTTCAAGTTCTGAACTTCCGAGGCCGTTTTGAGGCCCTAAACAACGTTTTTATGGATAGACACAATCCCATTGTAGGTGTTAGCCACAATGTGGCAGTAACATGTGTAGTCCTCGGATAGAAATTTCCAACGATCTATCATGCACCCCAAATGAAGATCATATGCCAAATTTATGCCCTCGGGAAGTTGGTACACCAAACTACGCAAAACAGGGTCCACAAAACTGTTGGCTTTTCATCTTTCGGGGTTAGGGTTTTGGATTTTATTTATGTTAAAAAGGCTTTTAGAGCCTCATTGTAATCCATCTTTTGGAAAATGTGAGTAACCATCACATCTATTCTCAAAGATAAGTTTCCACCATTCTAGCGAGTCTTTCACTTTGTATTTTTACAGTGTTTGTACATTTTTTTCTCATTAATAGAAATTATGTATTACTGTATCTCTTTGTTTATGGTTGCATATTTGATATATTTTTGTGATATTATTGGATACCTGAGATATCTCTGTACATTTCTTTATTATATCTTCACTCTCATTTTGTGTCAAAAATAATCTGGATCAGTGGTATCAAAGCATGCTTCTCTTGATCGTTTTTCAGTGCATGTCCCCGATGTGGTCCGAGTGTAGAAAGTTGGATCTCGAGATTGTCTCTCTTGAGGACAATCACTCTTGCACGCCCAAGAAACCCTCCATGGAGGAAGAAAATAAAAACAACATAGCATAAGATTCTATTAATATGTTGCTAGAACAAGTTCTCACGCGACAGAGGGATAAAATGATGGAGAATTTTTCCCACATCCATCAACGCATGTCAATGACAACCGACACGTATTCACCAAGCGACCACTTTGGAGGCACCTCACCTTTCAAAGTACAAGTTAATTTTGATATTCCTGTATTTGAAGAACAAATAGATGCAGATGCCCTATAAAAATGGCTAAATCTACTAGAAGGTTATTTCTATATTCACAATTTCTCCAATAGGGAAAAGATAACCTTCACACTCCTTAAGGCTCTCCCCCATGTCAAACATTGGTGGGAAACTTACTAGGAGAAAATTTCCACAAAGGAGTATGGAATATATGGGGTTGAGCCCACTTGGGATTTTTTTGTGGATGCGGTCAAGGAACAGTATTACCATGTTGGTAACTATGACAACCAATACATGACATGATCCACAGCATGGAAAGAGAGGAGTCAAACAGTGTCATAGTTCACAAATAATTTCCATACCTTGTGCACCAAGTTAGGTATCAAAGACTTCGAGTGGCATCTGGTTTTGAAATACCGCAGGGCTCTACATAGGTACATCCAAATTGAAATGGATTTCCTAGACATCTCATCACTCGGAGTTGCCTATCGATATGTTGTCGAAATCGAGCAGAAATTTAGGCACCAAAACAAATGGGAGTTTAGGTCTACAAATCTACAACAACCAAAGTATGATAAAGACAACCCTAACAAACAACCTTCTGAAAACCATTCTATGCCACAGGAAAATAAGGATCATGGGAAGACAAAGAAGGACACTAGAAAATGGTGTGATTTCCATAAAACCCCAGGCACATCACTAATGAATCTCTCTCAAAACAATCATTTTTGGTCGAGAACAAAGATAAGGAGTTGAACCCTGATTATGAATCTGACTCAGAAAATACTAGTAGAAGACAGATCGTCGATGCAAACCCCACTACTATTGCCGCGACCACAACAATTCAACCAGTTTAACCAATAGATCTTGAAGAGGGGGAGTGCATTTTTCATTCACAGATGTGGGTGAAGGGGACCCCGCTGCATTTTATTGTTGATAGCGTAATCTAGAAGAACATCATCTCAGTAGAGGTCATCAAACAGTTGGTATTGTCGACAACACCACACCTGCATCCATACAACATTGGGTGGCTTTGCCTGGGTTTCAACCCACAAAGTGAATTAAATGTTGAATGAGGGTTGAAACCCTGTAAATGTTTGTGCTTTTGCCAAATTAGCATAGAGAGGTTGAATATTGTAGTGTTAATTGTGAAATTATGAGGAAAGTGGGCTGAATCAAACCCTAGAACTATGAGCAGTCGCATTATGATGTGACCTAGTTTCCTTCAACCTCCCATATATTTGTTGTTTCTTTAAATTTTTGTCTAAATTTTTTTGTCTATGGCTCATTTGCATGCGATAAAAAATCATATTACATAAATGTTTATGGTTCATTTGCATACAATAAAAAATTATTTTACATAAATTATTAATCGGTTTAAATTACAAATAATTATTACATGAAAACATAAATTTTAGGAGGCACATATAAGCATATTTGTTGCACTTGTTTCATATAATAATCAAACATATTTTACAACACAAGAGGTTTTCACTTTGGAGAACATCGAGTTTGGGATAAAGCATCTAGCAAAAGGGAAAGCTAAAGACATCGAAGGTTTCCAGGTAGAGATCTTTAAAATTGGAAGCTATATTCTCATCCCTCACATTCATAGTATTTTAAACTTAGCAATCAAGAAAGGCTTCCCTGAACCTTGGATTGAAAGCTCGATTACTTCCATTTATAAAAGTAGTGACAAAAATATCCCTTCAAGTTATAGGACCATTATGATTAGTTGTCTTTTAGCTAAGTTGTATGGAACTATTTTGGAGAGAAAGATTAGTTTTTGGTTAGAAAGTCACAAGAAGAGAGCTAAAGGAAAATGCACTTTTGAAAGCTATCAATAAGCCTTAGAATACATAATTACTGTTAGGATTATCACAGAGTTTCGAGTTAATAAAAACATTAGGGGAATTTTGCGGTCAAAAAAGGGCCTCCTAAGAGATATATTAAAATTTTCTAAATCAATCATTTTATGGGGGAGGTATATTTGAAAACTCACTTCTTAGACCTCATTCTATATACCATCTAAATAACCATGGTTGAGTTATCTTTAAAAGTTGACTAAAAATAAAATTAATTAAAAAATGGTATATGGATCTGATTGATAACTTTCCCAAAAAACATTGTACTTGAACAACTAATGAGTTTCTATATCTTGAAATTTGGAGACCAATTTAAATAATAAAATATATGTTCACAATAAAAAAACAATATCCTAACAATATTTATGTTTCACAATTTTGAATCTTCATGGTTTTAATTTTTTTTTTAAACACATGACACGTGATTTTAATTTTTTTCTTAATGGACAAATCTATTGTATGCATAATTTTAATTTTTAAAAAATAATTTAAATAAAAACAGAGGAAAATGTAACCTTGGCATAATTTTTATTTGTATAATTTTAATTTGAAAAAAAAAATGCTAAGAAATAGAATGTGGGAATAATTTTATTTTTTTCTAAAAACTCGGGCAGTTACACTACTTTGTCTAATCACCACTGAAAATGGGTTCAAGCACCATTGATATCATTTAGATGTCTAGGTGGGTGGGTCGAATCAGGTATTGAAATCATTTGGAGGTCTAGGTGGGCAGGTAGAATCATGATTTAAAGCGTTTAGAGATCCTTGCTTGGGTGGGCGGGTTGAATCACCACTGCAAATTTTGGGCAGGTCAAATCACCACTGTAAATATTACCATTACTACAGAAAACAGTCTAGAGGAGTAAATTTGACCCAACTCAAGCATAAGAAAGATGAGAGATTTCCATCACCCTGATATGGTTAATATCCAATATTTTGGATAAATGCCAAATTTTCATTTATTTTCCCACTCCTGCGAATTTTTTCTTCCATTTCTCCATCTCGCAAATTATTTATCCCATTTCTCCAGCCCACAAAATCTTTCTTCATGTCCAATTGTTGAAACAATTCCACCTACCCAGATTGATTCATTTATCTCAGAAATGGGTTTTATAGATAGGATGACTTTACTTTCATTACAGTTATTCGAGATCGTGAAACCCTACAAAGACTACACAGACATAGCACATTGTATGACCAAGATAAAAGGAGGAAGAGAATTTTCAAAGAAGAACGGGAGAAGATATTTTTATTCTAGGTATTTATTCATTAAATCCATCTCTATAACCATGCTTCTCTTGGTTATTTTCCACAAATTCATAGGTTTTAGCTGGAATTGAAACCATCAAATTCATTTTCTCTAACAAGACTAAGGCATTCGTTTGCATTTATTTTTACCAAATTTTGGTTCAGTGTTTGTTGATCAATGACAAGCATGGTATGTGACAACACAATAGTTTTGACATGCAATATAAGTTCTGTTAATATTTTCATGAGCCCCTATTTTCCCTGCTCCTCAAAGAATGGAGATTGTTCCTACAGGGATAATATTTATTTTCCTTTTATCCATGGTTGCAGTGATCCAAGTGGATATTGGTGGCCACCCACCTATTCCAACTAGCTCCTCTTGACAGTTTTTAGTTCAACATGTTCTTCTCTACTTCTTTGTAATTGTGGGTTCTACACTTCCAGAGCTGTCTGAATCCCTACACATCTTCTAGGTGGATATTGGTGGCCTCCCACCTAATCCAACTGGTTTATTTTGTATGTTTTCATGTCATCACATCTTGTTGTACTTCTAGGGTCGTTTTGGGACCCTAAACATTGTGTTTTTGGCTTGCCATAGTCAAACTGTAGATGGAGTCACATTTTGATGGTGCAATGTGTATTTCTCTAAAATACCTTTCCAACAGGCTATCACGTGCCTAAAACGGAGGTCATGTGCAAAATTTACAACCCCGAGAAGTTGAGGTACCAACTTACCCATAGGTGCCCACATAACTTTTGGTGTTTCATCTCTTAGGGTTAGGTTTTTGGATGTCTAGGGTTTTAACATTCATGAGTAATGTTAAAAATGCCTCTGGAGCCTCATTTTAATCATTCTTCTCAGACGGATGTGCGTATCAACCACATCTCTTCTTAGAGATAGCTACCACCATTCGAGCAAGTGTTTCAGTTCTGCAGTTTTACAGTTTCATCCTATTTCATTTATTCAATAGAATATATTGTTCACTAGATATTTGTGTTGTTCTTAATATCTTTGTGTTGATTGTATTTAGTTTTTTAATCAGTTCATTCCACTCCTAAATCCAGATCAATGGTATCAGAGTGGTCTATTCTTCATTTATTTTCTTTGTACATGTCACCAAAAAGATCTAGGTACAAGAAGTTGGGACTCGAACCAATCGATTCGTTGCAAGATCGACTGAGCCAAGCCTGAGAACAACCCATGGGAGATGAAAATAAAGATGATGGAGCAGGAGATCCTTTTAAAATGTTGCTCGAGGAATCCCTTGCGCGACAAAGGAATGAAATGATGGACAACTTTGCACAAATCCTTCGGTGACTGCCCATAGAAGAAGCATCTTCATCAAGCGGCCATCCAACCCCCTTCAAGGTACATGTAAATTTTTATATTCCATTATTTGAAGGACTGATAGATGTGGATGTTGTATATAAATGGTTGACTCTGCTGAAAGGGTATTTTTCGGTCCACAATTTTTCCGATAAGGAAAATATTACTTTTGCACTCCTAAAGGTCATCCCTCATGTTAAGGACTGGTGGGACACTTACTCTGAGCAAAGGGACATAGAGGAATCTTCAATATTTGTGGTTTCCCCAACATGGGATTCCTTTTGAGATGCCATTAAAGAACAATACTACCCTATTGGAAGCCACAAGGATCAATACACCGGTTGGACCACCCCACGTCAAGAAAGGGACTAGACAGTACTAGATTTCACCAATATTTTCCATACCCTACAGACCAAATTGGGTATCAAAGACTCTGAGTGACATCTGCTGCTCAAATACCATGGTTTTTTGAATAGATACATTCAAACAGAAATGGAGTTTTTGGACATTGTCTCATTGGGTATGGATTATAAATATGTTATCAAGATTGAGCAGAAATTTAAGCAGAAGAGGCGAGAGTTTGTATCTGCAAACTCCTCACAGTTGAAGCAAGGAAAAGGTGGCCAAAATCCACACAACAAGGGACAGAGTAAAGATGGACACTTTCAGGACAACCAGTCCAAGCCACAACACAAGAATGGTAATGAGAAGATGAAGAAGGACATGGGAAAATGGTGTGAATACCATAAAATCCTTTGGCACAACACTGAAGAATGTCACTCCAAGCAGTCACTCCTAGCCAAGATGAAGTCTTCTGAGTCAGAGGCCAATTCTGATTCCGAATCAAATCCAAAAGGAGGGAAGTGGATTATCGATGTTGAACCCAGTGCCACTGTCACTACCACTAAATTCTATCCAAGCAAACCAGAAGAACCAGAGGAAGGGGAACACCTATTTCACTTACAGATGTGGGTAAAGGGGGCTCCGCTTCATTTCATTGTCGATAACGATAGTCAAAAGAACCTGATCTCGGAAGAGGTCATCAAGTGGTTGGACCTGTTGATGAAACCGCACCCACAACCCTACACCATCGGTTGGCTTCACCAAGGAAGAGATCTCAGTGTCAGCCAATAGTGTCGTCTTCCCTACCGCATCAAGACTTTCAAAGATGAGGTATTGTGTGATATTTCTCCCCTTGAAGTTTGTGATGTTCTCTTAAGACAATCATATTTTTGGAAGCGTCATGTTGTGTATGAGTCTAGACCCCACAATGTTATTATTTCTTTGGGTAGACATTTGTACAGGATACTAGAGGTAGTGTTGCCTACCATTATTTCTTTAATCTCTGTTAATCAATGCAGCAAGGTCATTTCACAAACTGGGAAGTTTGTCTTCTTTGTGATCTGTGCTCACAGTAAGAAGAAGGTCATTGCCACATATGTGGCCTCTACACAGAGCCTCTCTTTGCAGTAGAAGCAAGTGGATGGGATCATGGAAGAGTAAAAAGACATCTTCTCCTTAGCCACCAGGGTACCAACACACTGCCAAGTCAAGTATCCAATTGATCTAACCCTCGGTGCACCTCTGCCTAATGGACCAGTCTATCATCGCTCACTGATGGAAAATGACGAAATCAAGCATCAAATCCAAGAGCTTCTTCAAAAGGGGCACATCAGACCCAACTCCTCCCCTTGTGGAAGTCTGATTGTACCGGTGCATAAGAAGGATGGGACTTGGCGACTCTGCATTGATTACAGACCATTAAAAAAAATCACAGTCAGAAACCAATACCCAATTCCCAGGATTCATGACCTTCTTGACCAACTCAAGGGGGGAAATTTATTCAACAAGATTGACCTAAATTATGGCTACCACCAAGTTCCCATCAAACCAACTGATGTATGGAAGACAACTTTCAAATCTAAAGAAGTTATCTTTGAATGGTTGGTCATGCCCTGTGGCCTAACAAATGCACCAACCAATTTCATGAGGTTGATGGATGATGTATTGAGATCCTTCACCAACTCTTTTGTGGTGGTATATTTGGATGACATCCTCATCTTCAATAGAACTTGGGAGGAGCACATGCGACATATTCATCAGGTTTTGAGCACTCTGTGGTAGCACAAGCTATATGCCAACTTGGAAAAATGTTCCTTTGGCATGAATAGGGTCCAATACTTGGGCTACATTGTTGATGAGGATGGGGTACATGTTTATCCCGCTAAGATCCAAGTCATTCATGACCGGCCAGCCCTGACCACACTAACCAAGCTTCAGAGCTTCTTAAGATTGGCTAACTTCTATCGATGGTTCGTATTGGGATTCTCCCATATTGCATGGGCCCTCAATCACGTGACCAAGGTTGGTGGCAAGGAAAAGTTCGTGGGGGGAAAGAAGAAAAAATGAGCATTTGAGGATCTAAAGCATCGCTTGTGCTCAGCTCCAGTACTCTCCTTTCTTGATCTACATCAACCATTCGAGATTGAGACTGATGCATCTGACTATGTTGTAGGTGCATTTCTCACTCAACATGGTCATCCGATGGCATACCATAGTGAGACACTCTCAGATACTATCTGGAAATACCCCACCTATTTCAAGGAAATGTATTCCATTGTACAAGCATGTTGTCAATGGAAACATTACATTCTAGGAAAGGAGACAATCATCCACACTGATCACAAGCCTTTGTAGTTCATACAGACATAGGGAAAGTTGCAGAACGATCGCCATCAATAGTGGTCCACCTACCTACAACATTTCCAACTCAACATCAAGTATAATATAGGGAGCACAAATCATGTCATTGACTTCCTCAATTGACCTCATGTGGCTGCACTCACCACTATTCTCTATTCATGTGTACATGAGGCATCTGAGTGGCCCCAACTTTATCAACAATATCCAGACTTCGCCACCACCTATAAGGTCTTGGGTACATGCGCGACTGTCACCGATTTTCATTAAGGATGGGTTTTTATGCCATCCTGTCCATCTTTGTGTTCCTTCAAGCGAGCGTGCAAAGTTGATTTGGGAATCCCACTACAGTCGGATGGGAAAAAAATTTGGCATGGAGAAAATTGTGGTCGTTCTCCAGAAACATTTTTATTGGCCAAAACTTCGACAGGATGTCAACAAGTATATCAGATCTTCCACTTCCTATGCCATTTCCAATCTATCCATCAAGAAGCAAGGCTTATACACCCCTCTTCCTACCCCCGAGAACCCTTGGGAATCCATGTCGATGGATTATATGTCTGGCCCTTCATCCACCAAAGAAGGAAATGATTGTGTATTTGTGGTTGTTGATCGGTTTTCGAAGATGGACATCCTCACAGCCTACATGAATAACATCACAGTGACATATACTTCCAAGATTTTCTTCAAACAAGTGTGGGTCCACTTTTGTATACCACAGACCATCATCTCCAACAAGGACATCAGGTTCCTCAGTAGATTTTGGTCGAGTCTCTGGTCACTGTTGGACACCAAGCTCACTAAATCCACTGCTTTCCACCGCCAAACAAATGACCAAACAAAGGTCGTCAATCAAATGATTGTGCACATCTTGCACATGTGAAACTCTAAGTATCCACGTACATGGGATGGGATTCTTCCCTATGTTCAGCATAGTTACAATAGGGATCTCCATAGCTCCACCGGCCATGGCCCATTTCAGGTGGGACTAGGATTCCAACCCTTGGGTCCCATTGATGTTGCACTACCTCTTGAAACCACACAGACAAAATATTTCCATGTTCAATTTGAGACCGACAAATCCACCATATTCATTGAGTAGATTCAGCACATGTGCCAGCAGGTCTATGAGATTTTGCAGAATGGCAATGCTAAGTACATGCAGCGCCATGATCAACACAGGGTACCGCACCATTTTTAGGTTGGATACAAGGTCTGGTTACATTTGTAGAAGTAGTGTCTTACAGGGCCCCATTGGAAGCTCTGACCACTTCACTATGGGTCTTACACCATCACCAAGGTTGTGGGTAGCAATGCTTTGGAGCTCAACATTCCACCCTTCCTTATCTTGCACCTAGTGTTCAATGTGGACCTCCTTCGACCATATTTTACACCATTATTGGACACCTCAAAGATCGCAAAACAACTGACACCAACATAGCTCAACCCTGACTGCATCAAATAGGAATCAAATGATAAGATAGTGGACACATGGGTCAAGGGAACTCACCAGCAGAGGATCTAGGTTTATCGGGTTATCAAGGCAGGGAAACTCCTACACCAAGGAAAGTGGCTCACCCAGGGCCAAATTCAACAAAAGTTTCCTCACCTCCAATGTAGACCATTGCTTCCTAAGGGGGGAGGAATGATCCAGGTGGATATTGGTGGTTGTCCACCTATTCCAACTGGCTCCTCTTGATAGTTTTTAGTTCAACACGTTCTTCTATACTTCTTTGTAATTGTGGGTTCTACACTTCTGAGGTTTTCTAAATCCCTACACATCTTCCAGGTGAATATTGGTGGCCTCCTGCTTAATCCAACTGGCTTATTTTGTATGTTTTCATGTCATCACGTCTTGTCGTACTTCCAGGGTCATTTTGGGGCCTTAAACAATGGTTTTTTTGGCTCGCCACAGTCAAACTATAGACAGAGTCACAGTTTGATGGCGTAATGTGTAGTTCTCTAAAAGACCTTTCCAATGGGCTATCACACGCCTAAAATGGAGGTTGTATGCAAAATTTATGACCCCGAGAAGTTGAGGTACCAACTTACCCATAGGAGCCCACATAACTTTTGGCGTTTCATCTCCTAAGGTTAGGTTTTTGGATTTCTAGGGTTTTGGCATTCATTAGTAATGTTAAAAAGGCCTCTGGAGCCTCATTGTAATCATTATGCTCTAAAAGATGCATGTAGTAGCCACATCTCTTATCAGATATAGCTACCACCATTCGAGTAAGTGTTTCAGTTATGTAGTTTTACAGTTTTAGCCTATTTCATTTATTCAATAGAAGATATTGTTCCCTGGATATTTTTGTTTCTCTTCATATCTCTGTGTTTAATGTATCCAGTCTATTAATCATTTTGTTCCGCTCCTAAATCTGGATCATGCAGTGACCTACAACAATCTCGTAGCATAGTTGTAGCGGCTTCAATGAACCCGTAGCATTTTGTTTCAATGAACTGATAGGAAAGGTGACCTTATAAGGGGTCTAATATAAGTTGTGTATCTTTCCATCACCAAGATTAACTCATACAATTTAAGTAATATATCTCATCTATTAAGAATAATAAGACAATATGGAGGAATTATTTATCCATTATGTCTCACTCACATTTTTATATTGCAACTCCTATCCCTCTTTTAACTAGTCTAAACTCATATTTCCTTTGGTGTACACATATAAATACACCATGAACACACTTCCCATGATTCATTGAATGTAAAGTCTATCATCTTCCTTACTTCAAGGTGTGTTTTGGTTTCTCCCATTAAGATTTCAGTTGTTTTATTTTATAAACTCAGAGAAAACATAAAAATCATGACAACATATACATTCAAGAAGAATTTTATAAAATCGGAGAAAACACCAATAACAAGAATTATAGGAACTAAGACATAGAAATTTGAATCACTCAAAACTTTTGAACATTTTATTAAATATCAAATCTTTCTTGGGCCAAAAGATCTCTCTTTACATCGAGTTTTCATAGACCTTTATACAAATTAGGTCTTAATCAAATATGGTTATCATATCCTATTTTCTAGCTTTTCAAATACAAAATATCTTTGACTTCATAAAAATAGGAAAATCACAAGATAATTGTTTCAGCTCCTGATTTTCTTCAATCTGTCTTGGTGAGTATTTCTGTCAATAGGTGGATGAACAATTTCCAACTTTCAATTGATGGATAATTGAATGACTTCATATGACTATACTTAATATCAAGCTCAATGTATTTCTCATATGTGACTGGAAAATATGTTTTTGATTTGCCAGAGAAGGTAGAAATCATCTATGAGTAGATCTACAATAGTATGCCCTCTTAAATTTTTGTTCGTACCTTGGAAATTTGTTTCACTTTCTTTGGCTACAAATAAACGTTTTTTGTAGTTTTTTTATGATAATATTTTCCTTTATCATTCCAAGCTAAAGGTAGCCCCATTTTTTCTAGATTCTCAAATTTTTCTTTGAAAGACTCAACATTTATTTTCACCATTATGCACTTATTATGGGCTTGTTGTAGTAAATTTATTTTTGTCAAAATATTTTTAGCCTCCATCACCATTGTTGTTTTGCCTTTCACACCCTTGCTTTGTAATACTTCAATGGTATTTGAATTCAATAATTTGATAATGTTGGTAGCAACCTGAGGTCCAGTTCCTAATTCTTGAAATCTTTTCTTTATAGTATATCAACTTCATCTGTCAATATGATCTCATCATCAATTATTTTGAAATAATTCTAGATCTTTCCAACTTCATCAATAATTGCATCCTAAATAATGTGGTTTTCTCCTATCAAATATAGTTTTCCAGACAGCTTATCCTTCATTTTCTTCATGTTTGTTATCATCTTAGCTTTCAAATTCTGATACTCTGCAATAACTTTATCCTTGTCCTTGATTTCTTCACCCTGTGTTGCAACTGTTTTCTTCAACTTTTCAATCTCTGCTCCCTTCAGGTTCAAATCTGTTAATTCTTTAGATAATTCTGCTATTGGAACTGTTGCTTATATTTATTAAGAAGAAGATGATCCACCTTTTAGGATTTCAATTTGTTTTTCATACACTTCAATCTGCTCACCCATTTGTGCCATTTTCTTCAAGATTTTATCCTTTTCTGCTTGAATTGCTTGTAACTCAAGAGTCTGTACATGATTAATTCCTGGAATTTTGAGCCTACTTTTCATTGCATAGATCTCTATATCTATTTTCTTCATCAATTCTTGCACAGATGTTGCATCCTTTGGATTTGCTCCCAAATCTATTACCCATTGTTCCAATTTTTCCACCCTAATATGCCTGGTCCTGGTGGCCAACTTTTCATTCTTTAGTTGATTCCTAAACTTCTCATTTATGGTTTGGATCTTTTTAATTCCCATTTTAGCTATCAATATATCTTTTTTTATCATTTCTGCAGTTTGTCCATGGAGATACATCTTATCCAATGGGTGAATTTCATTGAGGTCAATGGATACATTTGTAACTTTCTTCTGCTCTTTGGGTTCCATTACTACTATGTTCAATTTTCCTTTTTCATATTTCATAGTTGATAACATTCCAGCTTGAGTTGTCTCATGGTCAAATATTTTAGGCAGAATGTTTTGTTTGATCTTTGCACCCTTCTTCCTGGTAG
>JZKD02S1799869.1:312554-323662 GCA_000966675.3 Picea glauca | reverse complement strand
ACTATGAATTGCTTGAGATAAGTGATATGAAAAATAATGTCAGTTGCAATTTGGTGCACGTGTGTACATTCCATTGAATAGAACTACAATGCTCCATTTTTCCCAAAAAGCTAGAGGCGTTGCCTTCATCCCTTCTCAGTTGGGTAATTGTAGAGCAAGTTTCATGATTATTAATTTTACTCGTTGTAATTTAGAGCTGGAACATTAAAAAAAAATGCAAACTACGCTGGGCTTGAAAGCATAAATCGATAGTCCCCAAAATTTTCATGTAGAAGGAGAATTGAACTCACGATGTGGACTTCTTTGAAACCCGTAAGTGCAAGGGTTTTGAGAGTTTGCATCCAATGCCGCCGGCATCGACCATCAAAACTTTGGTACCCTATAAGGGTTTACACCATTAATGCAAGCTCGTCGAGCATTGGACGAAATACCTGACCGAAATGTGGTCTCATGGACTTCCATGATTGCAGCTTACTCCAAGCATGGTTACATTGAAGAGGCTTTGAGACTCTTTTACCAAATGCGGAAAACAGGCATTCAGCCCAATCAGTTTGTGATTTCCACTGTTCTACCAACTTGTGCCTTCCTGGGTGAAGAACATCAATAACCTGCCAAAGGCAAAAAAAAAACATATGGTGAAACTTAATACTCAGACATCCAATGGACCCAAAACCAACATCTAAGGAAGAGCTTCGTCAGAAAAAATAGAAATGGAGGGCACACACAATACTTACAAACTGCTTCCTTGCCATAAGCATGTTATTCATGAACTTACGAGTTCTAACTGTAACAACTTTAGCGTCTGCCATTGTTGATGGTGTTGAGCTTCTCCTTCTTGTTCTCCTTGAATATATCTCTGCCTCGACTCTCTGTTGTACCTAGCTCAACGTTTGCATGTTATACCCATGTCCAACATGGATACCACCACATTGCCACTTAACAAACGGCCAAGGCATGAACAACAACAACAACCAGCCTGTCAGGGAAGTAGTATAAATATAGTATTGAAAAACAAACATTTATTGTTTACAAGTAATGCTAGCATTAATTTCCAGCAGTACTCAGTTGGGGGAAATTACCAGGCAAACGTTTGCTTTAAACTAAGAATGAGGTGCAAAATTTGGGTCGCTCTGCAATAACAGGGTCATTTGAACCACCAATCAAACATCAGAAAAAATTCCTTAAACTAATTAAAATAAATAAATAAAATCAGTTTGTAATGTTATACTTTTGACAAAGCTCAATTTTTTGTTAATCAAACATCAACTAATAGTTGATCAACACATGTCAATTGCTATATACCTATGCCTTCGACAGATATAATAACATAACTTTACCTATTCAAATTCTTTACATCTTTTAATAGACAAAAAATATAATAATTTTGATACTTTATTTTTATTATATTTAAATATATAAATAACATTATAAATATATTTAAATAAAAAAAATTATCTGATTCCTAAAAAATTCCGATTCCCTTACTTGTACGATAAATTCTCGGGAAGACATTTAATGAAAAAGATCTATCAACGCTAAAAACAATATCAGGATATCAGGAATCCATTCATCACGGGCAACGTAATAAGCGAGTGCTAATTAGTGGCCTAAAGTGATATGTAATAAAAAGAGAGAGAAAGGAGCAAGACAAATAATTCGAATGATATAAAAAAAGTTTGTTTTTGGAAACCGTAACAGGAGAGCTTAAATTTGTAATAAGGAAATTTGTTTTTGGAAAAAAATGGAGTTGGATTTGCTCATATTTTGAGGGATAGTTTGAGTTTTGCATATCTAAATTTTATTATTTTTAAAATTTTGGTTTTTTTCAAATTTAAATATTTTAAAAGGGATAAAAATTAGTTAAAAAAATAAATTATTAAGTTATAAGAATTTAGTAATAAAGTTTTTTTTTTGGACGTAAGAAAATAGATTAATAGCTTAAGACCTAGAAGTATGGAGTGAAAATCTATTCTTACAATTTTCCTTGATTAAAGATGATGAGTCACTCTACATCGCAGATAACAACCAATAATTGTCATGTAAGCTATGATAAGTTTTCTCACTATATAAAATAAATCTAACAATAGAAAAAAATACAACATGCAACTCTAAATGTAATTATCCATTTTGAAAGTTTCCACCGACAACAACCACATGCATAATTGAGAAAAAATAAACGAAACAGAGTGACGTTACATGTTTGACTTGAACCTTTGCAAATCTCACCCTTGTGATCAAAAGACCATTTCAGTGGTGCATGGATTATTTGGTAAAAGGTTGTTTGAGCTCACAATATATATAAATATTTTATTTTTCTGAACATTGAAATGTTCTTTGAATGAGTGAAAGTAGAAATAATAAGCACTTCCAACTAATCTGTAGTGATTAATCTTCCTTGTATTCACTTTTTATCAAGAAATAGAGTTATAGTGATAATGAAAAACATCTATTACGACTGAGTATACCATGACTAACATTAAGTACCATGAACTGAGCTAGTTATTAGTTTATTGCATGTTGCATTTTGTCAATTAGGTACACATTATTCACCATGAACAAACAAGATGACAAAACAATAAATCAATGATTGACTCACTACATAATACGATAACCTCACGGCTTGTAAACCCACATACGCATAATTATGGAATAATTATGTTGTAGCTTGGAAGTTGAGTTGCTCCAAATTTTCTATCGTGGCCCAAATTCTCCCTTAATAGAATTTTGAATTTCTCTGTTAACACACCAGTCCACTAGCGCTCAGAACTAGGTGCTAGTTCTATCTCGTGACTAGGTGCTAAACATGCACTTATCAGAATTAGCGTGAACACTTCACAAACCGACACTATCTTTCCATATGACCAAGCGTTGTGACCAGGCACTGAATACCATCGAAACTTTTCTTCTTTCAATTCTCATTGTTGATCATCATTGGATGGACGATCCATATAGCGTCTTGGAATATTGTATTTGAATTATGGAATGGACCTATGAAAGTTTACTTTGATGGACAATAGATCTTCTCCAGATCTCTCCTTCGATGAATGGTTCTAATTAATCATCATAATTCCTTTCATTTCTCTTTCGATCCTCTGGACGATCACTCTAACACTGCCACGTGGACCCTTGATGGCTACAACACTTCGAATGTTTCTACATCGTCGATATTTCACTTTTAGTCTCCACCCTTGGTTTTGATTCTTTTGTATCGGAGTACTACTGTCGAACTTGCTTTGGTTTGCTCTAATGGTTGGACTCTGAACACCAAACAACCTCTACCATTGATCATTCACGATCGACGGTCACCAATGGAGCATCCTCCACCGTTGATATGTTGTAATCAAAGGTCACAATTTAATCTCTTGCATCATGCCTCTATCTTGGTTTCCACAGATCCTTCGGCACGTGTCTTATTCTTAGCCTTGATCTAGATTATTATGAACAGAGCTCATTCGTTTATCGATGTCCTCCTCCTCTAAACAATCCAACAGTCAATGACTCTGACATTCATCCTGATGCTGACACATGTCCTCCTCTCGAACATAGATATGACTACTCTAAATGGATATTTGTTGTTGGTTGTACTGCCTTTGTCAGAGTATTCTTCGTTACTAGACGTTGATTACTTAAATTTGAAACACTTGATACTATTGTATCGGACTCTAAATACTGAACAAAATGTGGTCATCAATTTGGAAGAGCTCCATTCCAGATCTAATCTCATACGTCCAAGCATAAACACACAAATAAAACCTTGTCTTATGAATTGACAGTCACAATCAACTTCTAATTGTGATCCAATGGTCATTGTTTCTCCTCATTCTCAAAACACCATAAGTTCACCACAATCTTTGATCTGACGTCTCTCGTTGACTTGGCTCTCGATCTAACGATCCAGATTCACTAATAGATCCGACGCTTATTGTGCCCTAACCTCCACGATCCGACGGTTACAAATGGCCCACAATAAGGATTTGATGGCTCATGTTCTTCTGCACTCACAACCAATGAACGCTATGGGTCTCCCTCTATTTTGTTCACCATCATTTACTCAAACCTGCGACTAATATGGATCATTGATCCTGAAGTGATCAATGATCATCGAATTAATTTTGTTGTTCTAGTCATAATTCTTCTCCAGAGAATTCTTTCAACTAAGACTCTTCTACCACAATCTCAACACATATTTAAGAAACCTGCAAACATAATCATAAGATAACTAATCCTATAACATTCAATCTTACAGAGATTTAACACACACAATGATGAGCAGTGGTCTTTGAACATAGAGTTCCATGTAACACTCGAAATGGAGAGGTTCCACTACTCAATTGTACATATATTGTACATATGGTTTACATACGACCTCTCTCCTTTAATGGTCTTTCAAAATCTCACTCTCTGGCCTGATTTCCTCACTGGATGGCCTCCCCCATACGCCCTTTTAGGCTTACAAAATTTAAACAAAAGAATATGAAACCATAATCTGTTTCAGATTCTGAAAACTCTCACACAAATCCTTAGGATCCTTTAGATCCTCAATATTCTCAACAACAACTCCTAGGATCTCTCTAGATCCACAAAATATTTATGAGATCTAAATATCAACCTAAGTCCTCACAACCCTCGAAAACAAACTCATTTACATATATTCCAACCCAACTAATTCAATCTTCTAAAATTCCATTAAAACATAAGAATTTACAAATAATTAAGAATTAGGAAACCTGCTCCCTTAGTAAAACAAAGACCTCCTAAATCTAATCAAACAAATTTGTTCTGGAGGTAAAAACACTCATGCATCATAATACTTAATGTTAACACTTAAAGCTAACAAAATAAACCACTATAAATTAATTTTAACTATTGTCAAATATATTCTTCCCATATTAAAAATCAACCTTTCATAATCCATTATCTATATAAATCCAAAGCCATGATAATATCAAACTGATATGAGATGACACATAGATAGTGCAATTAGTGGCAAAGTGAAAGAGACTATATTAAATTGGTTGCAGGGGAGGGTTACTAATTTTAGATGGAGGAGGTGTGTTCTAGCTTGCAGGTTTGATGGCGAGTTACTATTTTTAGTAGTTGGTTTTTTTGTTGTTAGCGTTAGGAGGGAAATTTGTCGGAGGTCTACAGTTAGCGATGCTCTATCCATCCTTTTGATGGTTTGATGGCGGGTTACTATTTTTAGTAGTTGTTTTTTTGGTTGTTAGCATTAGGAGGGAAATTTGTCGGAGGTCTACAGTTAGTGATGCTCTATCCATCCTTTTGATGGTTTGATGGCGGGTTTTTCTCTACTAGTAGTTGGTCTATTAGCAGGTAGCGTTAAGTGGGATATATTTGACGGAGGTCAGAGTTTACTCTATGTTTCTCTTCCGCTAGCATTGTCCTAGCTAACTGGATCCCTTCCACCTTCGTTGTTTGACAACATGGAGACTGTCATGGATTTCTAATCCATTTATTGAGCCTTTACTATCCTTTATTTCGACAGTGATCCCAGGGCATGGCCCTACTACTCCTAACTGACTAGTTTACTGTGTTGGCAGGCCTTTGGTTAGTTGGCGGGATTATCATCATGGAAGATGAGGTCAATGCCCTCATGGGCGCAACCGACAATGTGTGGGAGCAGGAAGGTATTTTCAGTTCAATGTATGAACTGTGCAAATTAAAAGGTGGTGGGTGCATTCTTAATGACCCTTCCTTCCCCTCCATAGAAGCTACGCAAAACACTTCTTCCCATTGTTTCCCAAAGGTTTTTACATCATTTTATCTTGGTGCTAGTCGGGATCTATTGCAGAATCACTCGGTCTTTGGTCAGAGTAAAGTGGTTTCACAGTGCCTCTCTATAGAGGGGCTTGACACTGGTTTTGAACAGTCCAGGGTAGGCATGCAGGGGGTGCTTACTCGGGAGTTGAATGACCCAAAGTCGTCGAGCTTCTAGCTGGGGGATATACAAGTGAAGGAAGCGTTGCATAAGAAAGGTTCTCGTGTCTGGAAACCGAAGAAGGTGAGACGTCGTCTAGTTATAGGAATGGATGTGGGGTTTAAGGAGACCTGCAAACTCTCCCTTTGCACGTTGGTCGGGAGGTTTGCATACAAGACCAGGAGTAACCTTTATTTCAATGAGTGGATGAAGTTGACTTGGGTTCCATTCATTGGATACTCGTCAGAGTTACTGACCCTTCCACACGAGTGGTTTGGACTAGTATTCAAAAGATCGGAGGATGTTGATATAATTCTGAATAGATTTTTGGATTTTGAGGGTGGTAGCATCATGTTGAAGCGTTGGAGAACTCATTTTGACCCTGCTACATAATACTTTAGCTTTCTCCATGTTTAGGTCTTTCTCCCTGGCTTGCCGCTCAATCTCGGGAACAAAAATTCCTTGGTGGCGATTGGGAATCTGCTAGGCCGGTTCCTAAAGGTCGACGAAGATGGTCTTCTCTCACTAGATAAACGCATGGAGATATTTCTAGTAGAACTGGATATTCACGTTGGTCTTATGGAATCGGTAGAGCTGGAGTGGCATGAACAGGTTACTGTGCAACGCTTGGATTATCTGGGATTACCTTTCCGCTTCTCTACATGCAGACGGGCGGGTGACCTTCGCAAAGACTGTCTTAACTCGACAGGAGCCTCTAAGCAGGAGGATTCATTGGAAACCTCCACAAAATACTTTTATATGAACTGAATGGACTCCGAAGAGTCGGGCGTCTTTGTTGTAGGGAGCGTCGAAGATTCTCCGGGACCTTTTTCAGATTCTTTCATTGGTAAGTTAAAATCCTTTTTCCCTTCCTTGTACTTTACACTTTCATCATGGGAACAATATTTTTTGGACAAATCCTTCCCGTTGGCCCTTGTGCCTTCTCAAGAAGCATCCTCCAGAACCAAGGACCCATCTGAACTTGGGGGTTCCACTTCATAATCTGATAGTATTCCACTTAACCCAGCTCTTGTTGATCTCTTTGTGTCCTTACCTGAAGATTCTTCATTACCAACCTCGTTGGATAGGTTTGTTCCTGTTTCACAGACCCCTAGTCAACTAGTGATGGAACCGGTTCTGGAATCTATAATTAATTCCTTGGTTCCGACTTATAGGGTGACTAATAGTTCTATTCCCTTACAAACCTTTTTGGGCTTGGAAGCATTTCAGGGTAAAGTGGTTAGTGATAACTCTCAGAATTCGACAAGTGTGGGGGAAGGCTAGGGGAAGGATCTAGCTTGGTTGCGTGGATTGGGTTTAGAGGTCTCACCAATCAAAACTCAGAGAGCCCGAAAGAAGCTAGAGAAAACTCCTTCTGTTGTTGAACAACTTTTAGCTTCTACTCATGATATGGGGGTGCTTAGAGGCATGAAAGAACTTGCAAGGGATAGATCATGATCCTCCTCTCCTTGAACATCAGAGGGGTGGGAGCCCCCCCTAAAATTTCCATCCATGCATAGATTCCTTTCTACTTCAAATCTAGACATTATCTTTCTCCAAGAGACCTTAGTTGTTAAGGAGAAGGCTAGAAAGTTCATGAACTCTTTATGTCCTAACTGGTTGATCTGTGCAGTCAGTTCTGTAGGGAAATCAAGTGGACTTCTGGTGGCTTGGAATCCAACTATGTTTGAGTTGCAACCATTTCTAAGTGTTGGTGGGATCTTATTGATAGGTATCCATCTTCTTGATAAAAGAAGGATCTTATTTTTAAATGTCTATGGATCATGCATCGGGCACAGACAGTTTTGGGAACAGGTGGAAGAAAATGGCTTGCTAGCTCAGGGTGATCTCATTCTTGTGGGGGACTTGAACTTCTCTATTAGTTTAGATGAAGTGTGGGGGGAGGCGGCCTTATCAGATCCATTGGCGACATTTTTCAAAGAGCAATTTTCAAATAATCATCTGGTGGATATTGCGCCTGCGGAGTTGTTGCCAACATGGCGAAATGGTAGAAGTGGAGTGGACGGGATACAAAAGATATTAGACATGGTGTATGTCTTAGATTCCACTCTTAATGAGTCATCCAGATACAGATCGTGGGTGGAATTCCCTTTTATATCCAACCATGCACCTATGCTCTTCCAAATGGATTTTGGTTACAAGCATGTAGCTTATCCGTTTAAATTTAGTCCAACTTGTTTGAAAGACGAGTCATTTGATGAATTAGTTCGGGTAGTGTGGAGTACTCATCAAGGTTCTGAGGAGGAAGGAGTGCAAAGAATATTGGTCAGGAAGCTCAATAAGCTTAAATCTCGAGTGAAGATTTGGATATTCGAAAGGAAACAAAAGGAACTACAATCTTTTGAAAAAACAAAAGCAAAGATTGCCCACCTTATCAAACAAAGTTTAGATAATGATCACAGTGATGATCCTGGCTCACGACTGAAATTACTTGAATTTGAATGAAACAAATTACTGTTGGCTAAGGAGGAACGTTGGCGTCAAAAGAGCAGGACCACGTGGATTCAATGCAGGGAAAAAAATACAAAATTTTTCCATCATTTTGCCAGTTATAGAAGAAATAAGAAACATTTGTGGGAGGTAAAGGATGAGTCTGGTCAGGTACACTATGGATAGGAGGCTATAAAGGCTGAAGCATTGAGATTTTTCAGATCTTTCTATCAAGACATGACACAAAATGTGATCGAGGACCAGATTGCATCAGTGCGACTTTTTTCTATAATGGATTCCGAGGAGGAAGTTCTTTTACTTGAGAAGCCTTGCTCTAATGAGGAAGTTTTATATGTTCTGAAGGGTTTCACCAAAGACAAAAGTCCTAGTCCTAACGGGTGGATTGTTGAGTTCTTTTTACATTTTTATGATTTGGTTGCAAAAGATCTGCTTGAGGTTGTCGAGGAATCTCATCTTTGTGGAGAGGTGAACAAATCATTGAACTCCACTTTCATTGATCTTATTCCAAAAGTCAATGGACCTACAACTTTTGGGGATTTTCGACCGATTGCACTGTGCAATATCTGCTACAAGATTATAGCGAAAATTATTGCAAAGAGGATCAGACCTATTCTGTCCCGCGCTCTATCAGAGGAGCAATTCGGTTTCTTAAAAGGAAGACAAATTATTGATGCCATTGGAACTGCACAAGAGTGCCTTCACAATATCAAAGAGAAAAAATTACAAGCCTTAATTCTTAAGATTGACTTAAAGAAAGCTTTTGACTGTATAAGTTGGGATTTTCCGAGGTTGACTCTAGTTCAATGTGGATTCGATTTTCCTACGACTAAGTGGATCATGGGCTGTGTCACTTCAACAACTTTTTCAATTTTAATTAATGGTGAGCCGGCGAATTTCTTCAATAGCGACAGAGGGCTTAGACATGGATGCCCATTGTCGCCTTTGCTATTCATTTTAGTGATGGAAGGCTTGAGTCTGGCACTCAAAAGAAGCAAAGTTGAAGGTTTAGTGACAGGTATAAAGGTTTCAAGGCTAATCAGGATCCTCCATCTTCTTTTCGTCAATGACATCCTTATAATGTCAAAAGCCTCTATCGCATAGTGGAAGGAGATAAAAAGGGTATTGATTGTTTTCTGTAGTGCTACAGGATTCTTGATAAATGCGCATAAAACATATTTCCTTCATTATGGAGTCCAACAACAAGTTCTGGATATTTTAAAAGATTCTTTTCTTTTCAATTTTTCTGATCTTACTGAAGGCTTCAGGTATCTTGATTATTTTTAAAAAATTGACAGGTACAAAGTGGAGGACTGGCACTGGCTTATCACAAAATTTGAAAAGTGGATAAGCCATTGGTGCAATAGATGGCTATCTATTGGTGGTCGTTCAGTCCTGATCAAGGCCGTCTTAGAAAGCCAACTAGTCTACTAGTTGGCACTGGCTAATCTTTCGTCCTCGACGCTACACAAAATTCGTCAAGTGGTCTTTAGTTTTCTTTGGTCTGGAAGTAAAAAAAAGAAGAGGTTTCATCTGTGTAATTGGAAACTCATTGCACGTCCAAAAATTCATGGGGGATGGGGTCTAAGAAATATTTTCAGCTTTAACAGAGCTATGGCGGTGAATACTCTTTGGAGGGCATTGATGTTTGAAGGCTTGTGACACCGAGTCTTAAAAGACAAATATTTTCCTTTTGTATATGTTGCGCGATGGCTTTGAACGGTTTATGTGATGGGGGGGAAATGATCTTAGTCTTGGAAATATCTACTTAAGTCGTTACACATTATCCTGCATTGGATAGCCTGGTGCCTGGGGACAGGTGATTCCATTTTGATTGGAAAAGACCGAATATTGGGGTTGCTCATATTTCATGTCAAAACAATGGGGTTGGAGGGGTTATAAGGATCAACAAACACTAATATTATAAATGGATCTTCAACTGTGAACCTGACACTAATACTAGAGCAGAGCTTTTGGGAACATGGGCTCTACATACTTTGGCTTCTCGGCTTTCAATCTCAGAGGTTCTTGTTCAGGGGGATTCAAAGATCGTCATTGATTGGTTGCGGGGCAAGGGACTCTTTTAGGTGGTCTATTTGGATTGTTGGAAGGACAAGATCATAGAAATCTTCAAGCTTTTCCAAAAACTCATCTTCACACATGTGTATAGAGAAGAAAACAAAGAGGCAGATAACCTATCAAAAGAAGTGCTCCAAAAGGATCCTGGGAAAATAGTCTATTATCTTTGTGAAGAGGATCATTTGGGTCCTCATTTGTTTTTAGATCTTTTCTAGAAGTATTGGTGCCGAGGCATGGAACATCAACACAATGCTTTTTTTGGGAGTCTAGCTGACGACTTTATTGAGGCTTTAGTATTTTGGTTCTGTTTTGATCGGCGCTCTTCTAGATTGAATCTCTTGTTGGGGTTTTTCTAGTCATGTATCTAGCTGTGGGGATATGCCTCCATTGGATGTTTTCGTATATTTAATATAAATATAAAGCAAAATTTTCTGTGGGAAAAAAAAGGTAGTGGATGAATGGTTGGATTTGCAGATGTGAGTGGCTAAGTTTGTATAATCAGAATGCCCCAAGAGTTTTTCAACACTCTGAATCCATTTATATATTCAAAAATGCAATTTAAACAACAAAAAATAGAAATTTCGTCCATATTTACATATTCCGATTCCTAAAAAAACCCAAAAAA
>JZKD02S1799869.1:253312-285987 GCA_000966675.3 Picea glauca | reverse complement strand
GGTCTGGAATAGTGTGGCGTGTGAAGTGGGGCCCCCTCCTGTCATGTCGAATACTATGTTGTGTTTCCCTCTCTGCCACCTGTATTCCACCTAATCGCGCAACGGGGCCATTTCTCATTGGCTATTCTCTAGCCCTATTGAGATTTGTTCCTATTTAGCCATTTGCTACCCTGTAGGGATTCGTCCCCATTGGCCGATCGCTAGCCCTGTCAGGGTTCGACGGTTGCCAAGTCAAACGACTCAACATCACTATAGCGCCGAGGCGCGAAATATAAAAGAGGTACTGCGTTTATTCGGACTGTGATCATGACCCACGACCACATGGGAGTGGGGAGAAAGAAAGAGCTAGCTTACGCTGGTCCCCCATGGATGTTTAGGGCTTCTGATTCAGCAGAAGACCAGAAAAATCCGATTTAGGTAGTGGGTATGTGACACCTGGTATCCCAGTTCCCCCTCATGTCTCACTACAAGTTGAAGTCCCTGAAAACAACAAATGGCAAGAGATTGTCCAACCGACAGTCTCCCAACATCATGGTTGGACTAACTTGTCCCTACCTGCTCCTCCACCTGTTACTCAAATTGTCCAAGTTTCCCTTGTCCACTCACTAGTGCAGTCTTCCCATGCAAGAAAAAGGTTGAAAATCGAGGCCCACCATACTCCTGATAAAGGAAAAGTCATTGTTGCCCCCTCCTCACCCTCAAATGACTCTGCCAAATCAGTGTCCTCCTGCATGCATTTGAGAGATGATTTCTCTCATTTGATCAATGAGATTAGGCCTAAATGCTCCACACAGCCTAAGGAAAATTCAGAGATATCAAAGGGTGACAACAACAACAAAGGAAAAACATAGTGGTGGATTAGCTGAACATTTTGGATAGGACAAAAAAATTTCTCAGCTAAGTGCATTTTATTTCTATCCTAGAATGCAGACTGATGTAAATAAATTTGTTAAAAGATGCAGGGTTTTTCAGTATGCAAAAGGAAGGAGAAAAAACATTGGATTGTATCAACCATTACAAATCTCAGACCAACCATGGGACTCTTTATGTATGGACTTTGTTTTAGGATTTCCAAGAACTCAACAAGGCAATGATTCAATTTATGTGGTTGTTGATAGATTCTAAAAATGACACACTTTATAGCTTGTAAGAAGACCAGTGATGCAACTCACATTGCAGATTTGTTCTTTAAAGAAGTTGTTAGGTTGCATGGATTGCCAAAAACTATTGTTTTCGATAGAGACACAAAAATTGTGGGTCATTTTTGGAGAAATCTGTGGAAAAATTTAGGGACCAATCTCAACTTTAGTTCAACATACCACCCATAAACTTGTTGATTTTTCATATGAGATAATATTGTATATGAATATATTATTACGATGATGAGTGTTCCATATATAAAGAACATATGGTGACCATCCATGAAAGGATGCGTCCCTTGAATAATAAATAACTACTTATTTAGTATATATATTTATACTTTCTATTATAAATATCATGTCATATATATATATATATGGAAGAATGTCTTCCCGATGTTGTCCAAACATCAACACTCCCTCTAAACAAGGGAAACATTCTTCATCATGCCAAATTTTGCCTCTCAAGTATACAAACTTCACTCTATACTCATGCCACCTGTCAGTATTGGGAGATGTCCCTCTCCCACCTAAACCGAGGGGAAACTCCTTTTGCGGCTCTCCCTCTTAGCCAAATGACTCTCTATGAGATCAGGCTCACTCTGGGTTCACATGTGATATCATCTAACATCTTTAATTCTTTATCATTCCAAGTCAAATCACCATGGCTTAGGGAAAATATTACACCAAGTCCATTTACCACAGGTAAACCCTTGTGAGTGAATGTTGGCCCAATTCTATTTTATACATGGAAAGAACCTTAAGAACCTTGTTCCATATCACTCCTTGTCATGATCAAGGAAGGACTACACTTAGGCCCATTTATCACAAGTACACCCTTGTGATAAATGTATCCTATCTACATTGGTCTGCAGCGCAATCTAGGAGAAGGTCCACTCGATGCTTACTAGGGACATTCACCTATGTTTATATGTGTCATGTAGTTGGTATCCACAAGACTTGAGATATATCTTCCTACAAGGGGTGGCCAGTCCCTTGGGGTTGATCAAGATAAGTCATCTTGGACCATACTTGACATATCGAGGTTCCCTTATGAAACCAATTTCATAGTTCACTCATGAAATGTGTCCATACTAGACATCTTGCGGTTCCCTCATGGAACAGATGTCTAAGACATATCAAGGTTCCCTCATGGAAACAATGTCTTCTCTAGTACACATCAAGGTTCCCTCATGGAACCAATGTTCTGCAAGACATATCGAGGTTTCCTCATGAAACCAATGTCCTGGTTCCTTCATCTGACCATCTGGGGCATGTAAGGATGAAGTCCACATTCCCCCCTACTAGTCCATAGAGGACCCTCTCGGGAGAATGTCTCTCGCTTGTTGCCTCAAACATCAATGCTCCCTCTTAACTAGGAAGGTATCTTTCCACGATGTCTTCATATAGTATTCCACTGACTACTCTACAATCAACTAGTAGCATACAACTACTACCATACTATCAATAACTCAAATCATCTGTCACAGTCCATGTGATCAAGCAGTAGCACATAACTACTTCCAAGCGTTTTGGTAGTCTCCATGGCAATCACCTAGTATCACACAAGTACTATAATGCCATCCAATAGAACATGACTGTGCCTATCCACAGTAGTACATAACTATTGTCCAGTGGTATAAAACCATTGCTAGTAGTACACAACTACTGTCCAGAGACACACAATCTCGTCCAGTGGTACACAACCACTGTAGTAGCATGCAACTATTGTGTCGTGACACAAAATCACTACTAGTGTTACACAACCACTGTAGTAGCACACAACTACTATCTAGAGACACACAATATCTACCATAATTTCACGACTACGCATGTGTCCCACTGTTGTCATGCACTCAACGGAGTGTCAAGTGACTACAAGGACCATTCTTCTTGATCATGTCGTCATTTGTGCCATAGGTAGGGTCAAATTTTACAAGTACACATATTCTTTTCTATAATATTGTTTTTCAAATATATACATCATGAAGACCGACCATAGTTACAAAAATTCAACACTCCCTCTTAACTAGGAAGGTATTCATAACAACTAGCTAAAAGTATTCAAGTTGACCAATTTTATCTAATGAAAACTTACATCAAATATATCATGACATATCATCAAATACATCATATATGAGCCATAATTCATCTTGCATGGTGCACATCAAGTCATATCATCCCCTATATCATCTCTAAGTTGTACTAGCATGATGTGAATGCATCATATCTAAGATTTATTGGCATGATGTGGAGTATCATCTACATCATCTCTAAGTTCTACTATCGTGATAGTTCTGCATCATATCTAAGATGTACTAGCATGATGCTACTACATCATCTCTAAGTTGTACTAACATGATATTGATGCATCATATCTAAGCCATACTAGCATGATGCAACTCTCGACATTTGTATCATATCTAAGATGTACTAGCATGATGCAAAAACATCATATCTGTTTCATGTGCACTTTTGACTTTCTCCTTGACATTTGTTTCACAAGTGCATCTGTTTCTTGTGCACTTTTGACTTTCTCCGTGACGTCCATTTCACAAGTTCTTATAACTGCCAAGTTAATCACTTTCATACTTCGGCTAAGGGCATCAACCACCCTATTCTCTTTCCCTTTGATATGTTTTATTTCAAAATCAAACTCACTGAGGAGAGCCATCCATCTAACTTGTCTAACATTGAGCTTTCATTGATCAAACATATATCTCAACCCACTATGGTCTATCCTAAGAAAAAATATTCTACCTAGCAGGTAATGCCTCCACATTTTTAAAGCATGTACCATGGAATCCAACTCTAGATCATGGGTCACATAATTTTTTTCATGTTCATTCAATTTTATGGATTCGTAGAAAATTACATGTCCTTCTTGCATAAGGACTCCTCCAAGCCCTTCCTTGAAGGCATCTGTACACACAAGGAAGTCCTTGTTTGGGTCTACAATATTCAACACAGGTGCATTGGTTAGAAGACATTTCATCTCTTGGAATCTCTCTTCATCTTCTGATGTCCAAATAAATTTAACTCTCTTTTTCTGAAGGGTGGTGAATGGGAAACCAATCTTGGAAAATCTCTTTATGAACCTCCTATAGTATCCTGCTAGGCCCATAAAGTATATGATATCATATACATCCTTTGGGGTAGGCCAATCCATAATGGCTTCAATCTTATCAGGACCAACTGCCACTCCTTCTTTAGAAATAACATGGCCTAAGTAATGGACTTGTTTCTGGAAAAAACCACACTTACTAAATTTAGCATAGAGCTGATGTTCTCTTAGTACTTGGAACACTACCCTGAGATGTTCTTAATGTTATTCCCTATTCATGGAATAGATTATGATATCATCAACAAAAACCAATCCGAATCTGTCAAAGAAATTACTGAGTACATTATTCATTAAGCACATAAAAGTGGTTGGTGCATTGGTTAGCCCAAATGGCACCACCACAAATTCATAGTGACCATATCTTGTCATAAATGTTGTTTTGTGGATGTCTTAATCCTTAATTTAGACCTGATGGTATCCATACCTCAATTCAATATTGCATAAAATTGTAGCACCCCTTAATTGGTCAAACAAGTCATCGATCCTTGGAAATGGGTACTTATTCTTAATGATCATCTTATTGAGTTTCCTATAGTATATCCACAACCTGAGTGTGCCATCCTTATTTTTCACAAACAAGGCTGGTGCTCCCCATAGAGACACACTAGGCTGAGTGTAGCCTTTGTCCATCATATCCTTTAGCTATAGTTTGAGCTCAACCAACTCTTGTGTACACATTCTATAGTGTGTTCTAGACATCGGCACCGCTCCTAGTGAAAGTTCTATTGAAAAGTCAATATCTCTTCTTGGAGATAGACCTGGTACTTATTCTGGAAACATATATTTATACTCGTACTTCTTCTGGAATCACATATTTATACTCTCTTAATATGGGATGGTCTTCTAGGATTGGTTTGTTGTTCTCAACAGAGTCCAACACTTGTATTTCATACAAAGGGCATCCTTTTCTGCAATACTTCTTCACTTGAAGGGTTGATATGTGTCTCACTGAGACAATATTTTGAATTCCTTGTATGGTTATCTTTCTCCCTTCTTCATCTTCACACTCCAAAGTTTTATTGTAATAGTCCAATTTGGTTTTAGGGGAATCCAACCAGCCCATGCCAATCAACAGGTCATAAGATCCTAAATAGGAAGCATATGTAAAGTTTCTTGGGTGGGTAATCCATTCATAATGAATTGGCATGCTGGTATGACCTTTGTTACTTTTCTTTTGGTTCCAGTGGCTATTTGTACCAACTGTCAGGGTCCTATGATATAATCATCTGGCCTCCAGTTATATATTTGGAAATTTTCTCTGAATCATGTTAAGAGTATCTTCATGTTAAGAAACTCAGAGTAAATGGTCCAATGGTGTATGCTATGTTTCAAAAATGTCTCCAAGTATATCCAAAGTTGGTAAATGATGTTTTGAGCTCTCGAATGCAAAAGTGTCAAAGGTTATCTTTCGGCAGCTAAGGGTCAGTTTTCAATGTGTTATAAGCTGCCGAAAGTCCTCACTTTCGTCAACTAAAATGGAAGGCAGAGGGTGTTCTATGTTGCCGAAAGCACAGAGTCTGCTAACGGTTAGACTGTTGATGATGCACGCCTCTCCACAACCCGCAGGTCGGAAGGTCCACGTCAACACAGGATCTTTCCTTATCCACTGGCCCGAAGAGCTTTCAGAATGGCTCTTCTATTTCCCTTTCGGGAAATCTGCACCCACAGCAAATTCAAGAATTTCCCCCTTGTACTTCGGGAGATCGGACTTAGCACTTTTTCGAATTCGTAGGTCAAGCACCTATCTCACAAATCTACGAAACCCGAAAACAGCCAACGATGACCCTTCCTTCCCTATTTCGGATTTTTCCTTATCGTGATTTCGGTGGTTGCGGTGTCAAGTAACTTGTTCCCGCGATTCCCGAAACCCAATTTTCCAAAATTTCGACGTGCTCACAAGGTTGACCTTTCAACGCCCCTTTAACCCATCGGGACTTCGGACTTCGCGATATCGCGAATCCTAATGCAAAGAATTCAGAACTTCACTCCCCGAAACTCTGAAATGATCAACGGAGTTTGACTCCGTGTCAATAGTGCGCCACCTGTCCACTCACTGACTCCTCTGTGGCCCACACAAATCCTTTTAGCTTTTCGGGACTTCGGGTTTCGTGATTTCGTGATTCCCGTTGCAAGGTTTACGGGACTTCAACCTACGAAACCCCGATATAGAAATCCACGTGTAAATCCAACGGCCCTTGTGGCTTGGATCTACGGTCCTACTCCTCCTGAGCTTTAGAACCTTTAGGGATACTCGCGGTAACTCCCCTCCTCCTCCATGAGATCTAACGGTTCACGAAAATTCATGAATTCTCTATGGATAATTCCGACCATCCGTCCTTCCTCTGAGAACTTCTACAAAACTAACCAAGGTGTTTCTCTCTACGGAACTCATCCTCCTGTGGTCCCTCGTCGCTATGTCTTCCTTCGATTCCTTCAAAGGTTCAAATCCTTCTGAACTTTCCCAACTACGAGTCTTTCAGAAAACCCCTTTGCACGCACTCCTTGTGGCAGACTTTCAAACACTTCCAAGTGTTGGAATCCTTCGACTCTGCACACACCTGCAACAACAATATCTAAATACTTCGCTCAGGTTCGCAACCCTGAGGCTTCGCTCGGCCTGCGTACTCCTTGCACGGATCCTATTCCAAATGCACTTATGTGGAAATGAGAACAAAAACTTTCTCTCCTGAGCTTTCAGAGACAAACCTCTGAACACCTTGTCGACACACTCCTTGCGGACAATTAAACTGCACTCCTTGCAGAAATCCTTGCTCAGATAGAGAAACAATTGAAACTCATTCCTTTCCTCTTTCCTCTCAGATTTCAAACATTCAACAAGAAATCATTCATACATAGAATAAAAGCAATTGCATGACAGAAAGAGTAAAAACATTCATGAGCATAACATTCAAAGATGCATACACAGAGAATATATGAACACCATGAGTCTGAATCACAACTTTCTTGTATAAATTCAGAACTTCTATACATGGAGTCTGCTACACAGCTCTCTGCTTCTCTTCTATGCTCTCCTCAATAATCTTCATGCTCCCATAATAATGTTACAATACACAAGGAGGGTGTCTATATCCCGTTTCCCTCTTGCGCTCTAAAACTGTCTAATCTGACATTCAATTCTATCTACTTGCATTAACTACTACAAATGCCTTCTACCTACTAAGGACGAGAGAAAATCGCTCAAGGTTCGTTTATATTATACAAGTGCGCCTCCACTTGATGTTTCATTAATGGTTCAAGATATTTCAAAATTTTTGTTGGGCGCTTTTTCAGTTGTCTGATTGTCTCCGCGCTGGCGCACTTGAGATGCTCCTGCATCATACTCCCTCGCTTGAAAACTTTCATGGGCTCCTGTCCATGAGCTCACGCACTGTACGCCCATGCTTCTGGATCTCTGCTTCGTTCTCCCAGCTGGCATATTCAATTGGATGGTCCTTCCACTTGACTAGATACTCAAAATGTTGCTTTCACCTGGTCTTCTTGCTTACTCTTTTGTCCAGTATGTGCTCCATCTGCGGCTTATCTGCAACTGGCATCTGCTTTGTCCACTAGATCACTGGTTTCTCATCTCCTGTCCCTGCTTCCTCAGCTTTATATGGGTACAAATCTAAGATATTGAATATCAGAGAAATTTCGATCCCATCGGGTAATTCAATCTCGTAAGCATTCGTCCCAAATTTCTTCAAGACCCTACACGGTCCGATTTTCTTCATCTTCAACTTATTATATGTTCCTCTCGGGAACCTTTCCTTTCTCAAATGTGCTAGAATCAAGTCACCAACCTCAAATTGAATTTGTCTCCTGTGTTGATCTGCTCTGTGCTTATATTCCTGGTTCGAACTCTGCAGTCGCTCCTTCACCAGGCTGTGAAGTTCTTTCATCGCCTCTGCTAAATATTCTGCACTAGCGCTCCTAATCGTAGTCTGTTCTGAATATCTCAATTCAGAAATTCCCCTCGGCTGCATGCCATAAACAATCTGAAATGGAATTTTCCCTGTGCTTCTGTTAACTGAGTCGTTATAAACAAATTCTGCCTATGGTAATACGTTGTCCCACTGGATGTGGTGTTCTGTCACCAGGCTTCTCAGCAAGTCTCCCAGACTTCTGTTTATCACTTCTGTCTGTCGATCCGTCTGAGGATGATAAGCCGAACTAAACGACAAGTTAGTTCCCAACTTCTTCCATAAGGTCCTCCAAAAGTTCCCTATGAATTTGGTGTCTTGATCCGAAACTATGCTTCTTGGTAAGCCATGAAGTTGAATGACTTCTTTGAAAAACAAATTCGCAATGTGAGTTGCGTCATTGGTCTTCTGACATGGAATGAAGTGTGCCATCTTGGAAAGTCTATCTACCACCACAAAGATTGAGTCAAATCCTCTTTGTGTTATTGGCAACGCCAATATGAAATCCATGCTGATTGCATCCCACGACCTTTCAGGTATGGGCAATGGTTGATAAAAACCTGCATTCTGCTTTCTTCCCTTCGAATGCTGGCAAATTTTGCATCTGTCCATGAATCTCTTGACGTCTGCTCGCATTCCCAGCCAAAAATATGACTCATTCAACTTTGTGAACGTCTTGTTGTGACCAAAGTGCCCTTCCAATCCTCCACTATGTTTCTCCTTCAGCAAATTCTCCCTCATGGAGCATTTCGGAATACACAGCTGATTACCTTTAAACAATAATCCTTCCTGGATCATGTACTCTACCCACTGGCTTCTGTCTCTGAGAATTGGATTCTCAGCTGCTTCATACGCTTCCTTGAAATCCTGATCATCTGCGTACATGCCCCTAAGATCATCAAAACCCAACATTTTGACTTTGAATTCCAACAATAGCAAACACTTCCTGCTCAAAGCATCAACAACTTTGTTAGCAGTACTAGAAATATGTTTAATCATAAAAGTAAAATTCTGCATGTACTCAACCAATTTAACATGTCTCTGATTCAACTTTTCCTATTGAGTCACAAACTGCAATGCATGATTGTCACTGTACAAGACAAACTCTTTCGGGATCAAGTAATGTCTCCATTTCTTCAATGCCTGAATGATAGCATAAAACTCCTTATCATAAGTGGAGTATTTCACTTTCGCTTCATTCAGCTTCTCGCTGAAGTATGCGATCGGCCTGTCTTCCTGAATCAAGACTGCCCCTATTGCAAATCCACTTGCATCGCATTTCACTTGAAATGTCTTTTGGAAATCCGGCAACACYAGAACTGGTTGTTCCGTAATCTTCCTCTTCAACAAATTAAAACTCTTCTCAGCCTCTTCTGTCCAGTGAAAAGACTTGTGTCTCTTCTTCACTGTGTCCATCATCGRTGCACTAATTTCACTGAAATTCCTAATGAAATTTCGGTAGAAACTAGCCAATCCGTGAAAACTTCTCACCTCAAATATATTCTTCGGTGATGGCCAATTCTTGATTACCTCCACCTTATTTGGATCCATCCTCAACTCATCTGCAGAAATAAAAAAACCCCAAGTAAATGAGTTATGTCTTCATGAATGAGGACTTCTTCATGTTTATCAACAGCTTCTCCTGCTGTAATCTCTGCATCACTGTAGCCAAATGCTTCAGATGCTCTGCCACTATTTTACTGAAAACCAGTATGTCATCCAGATATACAATAAAAAAAATTCCGATGAACTCCCTCAGGACTTCGTTTATCAACCTCATGAAGGTACTCGGCGCATTTGTTAAGCCAAATGGCATAACAAGCCATTCATACAACCCTTCGYTGGTTTTGAATGTTGTCTTCCACTCATCACCTTCTCTCATGCGGATTTGATGATAACCGCTTTTCAAATCAATCTTTGAAAAATACTTTGCTCCACTCAAGCAATCCATTAGATCATCCATCCTTGGAAATGGAAATATGTACCTGATGGTTATCTTGTTAATCGCCCTCGAGTCAGTACACATCCTCCAGCCCCCATCTTTCTTCGGACTGAGTACTGTCAGAACATCACATAGACTCAAGCTTTCCCTGACCAATCCTTTGTCCAACAACTCCTGGACTTTCCTCTTAACCTCTTCATTCTCTTGCGACGTCAATCTGTACACGGATTTATTTGGAAAACTGGCTCCTGGTATGAGATCAATGTGATGACTCACACTTCTAATTCGTGGCAACGAACGAGGTAGTTTGTCCACTACTATGTCAGCGAACTCTTCCAATAGTTCCTGAACTTATTCTGGTAAATCGTCCACCCTTGTGCTGGTCAAAACAATCTTTGGTTTCCTGACCACAATGAATTGCGGTTCTTCCTTCTTCTTAACCTCTGTAAGAAGTTCCTTCCCACTCATGAGAAGTACAGTGTTTCTTACTTCCAGTTTCACCTCCTTATCCTTGATTGAAAGCAACATGTGAGTCCTCCCATTCTTCTCTAGGGTGTATGTGTTCATTCTCCCATCATGAATCACATTCCTGTCATATTTCCATGGTCTACCCAGCAATAGATGACAAACATCCATAGGAATGACATCACATAGTATCTTATCATTATATCCTCCTATCTTAAATTCAACTAAACATTGTTTAGTGACAGTTWCCTGATGTCCTTTTTGTAGCCACGAAACTCTGTATGGGCTTGGATGATCAATCGTCTCCAGCTCCAGCTTTTCTACCATCTCTATAGAAACAAGATTATCTGTGCTACCACTATCCACAATGACCTTTCATACCCTGTCCTTGGTTTTGCAAGCAGTCCTGAAAAGTATGGTTCTTTGGACTGAACTCTCCACCTCCTTCTCTGGTGTCAAAAGAATTTTTCGCATCATCAACGATCTTCTGCCTTCAACATCTTCTGCCTCAACATCTCCCCTCTGTGCTTCGACAATGTGAGTTTCTCCACTCTCTTTCTTTTTGTCTAGACACTCGTACGACTTGTGCCCATTCTTTCCACATGTGAAGCATGTTATTACTCCACCTCTTCCTCTTCCTCTACCTCTAGTATGAGGAAAAGTGTTATTGTCAACATAATCTCCTCTCTTTTCAGTATGTTGCCCTCTCTGTGAGGTTCCACCTCTCTCAGTTCGAGTCCGAGGCTTCTTCTAGTCTTCTTTGGGCTTCTGATATTTGTCCTGGGCAACTGATTTGCTTCTGGGTTGACTTCTACCTCAGCCTCTTTGACCCTGCTTTCGACTCAGTTTCTCTTCCGCTTTCAGAGCCATCTGATAAGCATCTTCCACCGTTCGGATGGTTACCATGCTCATCTCATCTTGAATGTCGTATCTCATGCCATTCATATATCTGGCTACTTTTTCATCATCGCTTTCTCGATGACCTGCCCTGATGTTCAGCTTGTAGAATTCCTCAGTGTATTCTTTCACTGTCATCAGCTTCTGTCTCAGGTTCTGCATTCTCTTGAACAAAGTAATCTGATAATCTCTGGGGATGAATTTCGCCTTCATCTTTGCGATCATTCTATCCTGGCTTTTGATTTTCTGCTTGCCCTTGCAGCGTATGTCAGCTTGTAGTTCATCCCACCACAATGTTGCATGTCCCTTCAATCTTGTGACAGCATGCTTGACTTTCTTGTCCTCTTCGACCTCTTCATAGTCAAAGTATGTGTCTAGAGCTCTAATCCAGTCTAGAAGCTCCTCTGCATCCATATTTCCCTCATAAACTGGAATGTCCATTTTCACTCTTGCACCCATTCTTGCAATAGCCCTGATCAACCGTTCATTTGCTGCATCTTCGGCTGCAACTTCTTCTTCATGTTCAGCCTCAATTTCACTTTCGGAATCACTAAGATCTCCAGCACTGACTGTGCGTCTTTGGGATGTCTCCATGTCTTTGAGTCTAGCTCGTAGATCACGCATTTCTTTCTCCATGGTTGGATTAGTCATCTGCCTACCTCTTCTTCTCAGCATTTCCCTATCCTTTGGTGGATCGGGTGTTTGTCTGTCCCTTCTCCTTGGCGGCATGGTGAATTTTCTTTTTCCTTGCTACAGAAAGCAAAGAACCTTTTTGTGCTCTGATACCAAAAATGATGACGCACGCCTCTCCACAGCCCGCAGGTCGGAAGGTCCATGTCAACACAAGATCTTTCCTTATCCACTGGCCCGAAGAGCTTTCGGAATGGCTCTTCTATTTCCCTTTCGGGAAATATGCACCCACAACAAATTCAAGAATTTCCCCCTTGTACTTCGGGAGATCGGACTTCACACTTTCGCGAATCCGTAGGTCAAGCGCATGTCTCTCAAATCTCTGAAACCCGAAAACAATCAACGCTGACCCTTCCTTCCCTATTTCGGATTTTTCCTTATCGCGATTTCGGTGGTCACGGTGTCAAGTAACTTGTTCCCGCGATTCCTGAAACCCGATTTTCCGAAATTCCGACGCGCTCACAAGGTTGATCTTTCAACGCCCCTTTATTCCATCGGGACTTCGGACTTCGCGATATCGCGAATCCTAATGCAAAGAATTCGGAACTTCACTCCCCGAAACTCCGAAATGATCAATGGAGTTTGACTCCGTGTCAATAGTGCGCCACCTGTCTGCTCATTGACTCCTCTGTGGCCCACACAAATCCTTTTAGCTTTTTGGGACTTCGCGTTTCATGATTTCACGATTCCCATTGCAAGGTTTACGGGACTTCAACCTATGAAACCCTGATATAGAAATCCACTTGTAAATCCAACGACCCTTGTGGCTTGGATCTACGGTCCTACTCCTCCTGAGCTTTAGAACCTTTAGGTATACTCGCAGTAACTCCACTCCTCCTCCATGAGATCTAACGGTTCACGGAAATTCGCGAATTCTCTACGGAGAATTCCAACCATCCGTCCTTCCTCTGAGAACTTCTGCACAACTAACCAAGGTGTTTCTCTCTGTGGAACTCGTCCTCCTGCGGTCCCTCGTCGCTATGCCTTCCTTTGAATCCTTCGAAAGTTCAAATCCTTCTGAACTTTCCCAACTCTGAGTCCAGAAAACCCCTTTTCACGCACTCCTTGCGGCAGACTTTCAAACACTTCCAAGTGTTGGAATCCTTCAACTCTGCACACACCTGCAACAACAGTCTCTAAATACTTCGCTCAGGTTCGCAACCCTGAGGCTTCACTCGGCCTGCGCACTCCTTGCACGACTCCTGTGCCAACTGCACTTCTGTGGAAATGAGAACAAAAACTTTCTCTCCTAAGATTTCAAAGACAAACCTCTGAACACCTTGTCGACGCACTCCTTGCGGACAATTCAACTGCACTCCTTGCAGGAATCCTTGCTCAGATAGAGAAACAATTGAAACTCATTCCTTTCCTCTTTCCTCTCAGATTTCAAACATTCAACAAGAAATCCTTCATACATAGCATAAAAGCAATTGCATGACAGAAAGAGTAAAAACATTCATGAGCAAACATTCAAAAATGCATACACAGAGAATATATGAACACCATGAGTCTGAATCACAACTTTCTTGTATAAATTCATAACTTCTGTACATGGAGTCTGCTACACATCTCTCTTCTTCTCTTCTATGCTCTCCTCAATAATTTTCATGCTCCCATAATAATGTTACAATACACAAGGAGGGTGTCTATATCCCGTTTCCCTCTTGCGCTCTAAAACTGACTAATCTAACATTCAATTCTATCTACTTGCATTAACTACTACAAATGTCTTCTACCTACTAAGGACGAGAGAAAATCGTTCAAGGTCTGTTTACATTATACAAGTGCGCCTCCACTTGATGTTTCATTAATGGTTCAAGATATTTCAAAATTTGTGTTGGCTGCTTTTCCAGCTGTCTGATTGTCTCCGCGCTGGATCGCTTGAGATGCTCCTGCATCAACTGTCCCATCGGACTCTCAAACCACCATCACTACACATGTCATGATGATCTTAAGTGCTGCCGAAATCATCTATGAGGATCATTCATCATGACCTGGGCAGTTTATTATGATTTTAATTGATGTTCTAAAAATCATTAAACCCCAAGATATCAATTCAAAACCCCAATCATGATTTCATTCACCATTACCATTTCATGCAACAAATCACATGGAGGTCTATCTTAGTCAATTTTAAATAAACATCCCAATCTTAGGTTCCTTATTTGCTGAGTGTTTGTTTTAAAAGCTCATTCATCCACAAAATTTGTTGGTCTCACGAATTTCCCTCATCTATTTTTCCTCTCTCTTTTTTCCTAGCGCTGGCCTCCCATCCATCAACCCATATTTCAGTATTTTCGAGATATTAACATGTTTTTTGCAAATGACTACTGGAGGAGCATTGCTTAGGAGGGAGCTGCAAGATGTTTTCTATCTGGAATATCATCCATAGATTTATCAAATGTTCAAGGATGCAGGTTGTTACAGGTTTTGTGAAAAATTACAAGGGTATCATCAGGGAATTGCAGAGGCGTTTGCCAAAAGTTTTGATGGAGCTAAAGTGAAATTGGGTCCTCTAGAAATGCACATAGATGAGGCTAGTGTTGTTGCAGCAATTGAAATGCCTGGAGAGGGTGATAGGTGGTTCAAGACCAATGTCATTAAAAACATTGAATTTAGATCTTACCTTAAGCCAGAATTCCAGAGAATTATTTGGCAAAAGGATGTTCCCAGGAATTACTTGGAAGATAAATGGCAAAAATTGCTGAAGGTTATTTAGGTGTACATAACGTGTGAAGGGAGGTATGGTAGGGTCATGTTATACCATTTCAGGCTTATCAATCATTTCACAGGAAAAAACCCTCTGAACTTGCCTCATTATCTTCATAAGAGCCTCAACAAGATGGCACAAAAAATCCAAGCTAAACCTGAGAAAACAAACAGTAGATTGTTCCATCATGGCCTCATCAAGCTTATAGTGATGGGAGAACTCTAGAGAAGAGAGAGGACATGGGACTATCTCCTATTTTGGGGAGAATTCGAGCAAGAGATCCAGTCTAAGGGTAAGAACACACCTACAAAGAAGTCATCTACACCAAAGAGCAGCAAGAGAAAGAGAAGGGCCCTGTCACCAGTTCAGACAGAACAACCAACCCCTTCACCCAAGTCTAAGAAGGAAAAAAAGAAGCTTGATTTTGATCAAGGAATAGAGGGCTAGAGCAGTGTTGTTACTAAAAACATTTTGAATTTTCCATATTTAGATTCTGAGTCTGAAACACCCATGGAGGAGAGAGAATAAACTGCAGTTGAAGCTCCATCCTTGAAGTTACCTGAGACATCAACAAAAAAGAAGGTCAACAAATCATCAAAGATTGAAAAGATTCAAGAAGAGATATCGTAGATGAAGTTTCTTGAGAGGGTCATTAAATACCAAAACCAGACTATAAGCAACACATCAGATGAGGTAAGAGATTGTTTTGAAAGGTTAGCTAAAATGCATGTAAAGGAACAGAAGAGGAATTCGAAATTGCTCAAGGAAAATCCTAAGTTTCTTAAAACGGTTAGATGTTTAAGGACCAAACTAAGGCTTAAAAATCCTAAGCCTATAGCTCATCCTGGTCTAGAGAATCTAGCAAAGGCTGTAGAGAATTTGAATGATAAACCTTGAAGTTCGAAAGACTAAAAGAATTCCAATTTTGAATTTTTGATGAATATTTTCAAAGCCTGTGGTTTCAGCAGCTTATTCGTTTTCCTCAAGGCGTTGTTAGCTGCGGAAAGATCTGCTTTCGGTAGCTAACCCTACTTTGTTTTATACCAGTAAGCCACCGAAAGCGCAGAAAATGGTAGAATGTTCATCTTTTTGCTCATATCGAAGATTTTTGGTTTCAGATCATTTGGAAGGGGTTCCAAATAAAAGATAAAAATTAAAAGGATACATATCACCATCCCTTTACAATTTTTGAAGCAGATGCTAAGGAAAGAAGGTTAAGTGGCTTTTAGATTTTTGGCAAAGATTGCATATTTGTCAAAGCAGGATTTCAAAGTGCCTTGTCATCACGTTGACAATTATTGAAGAAATCAGATATTGCTGAAGCTGTCGAATATTGTTGAAGATTTAGTTGATAAGGGTTTGACCCTTAAATCAGGACTAGATTCTACATATCATATTAGTTTGATTTTATTCTATTTTAAGTGTTTCAGATCCATTTTTATAGGATCTGAAACTGTTATGTAAAGGCTATAAAGCCTATGACTCTTATAAAAATATGGTTGGACTTGGGATGACCAAAAAATGTAAAAAATGCTCACAGGTTTTAAGTGATTTTCTTGGATGAATACAAAGACTTTGTTCCTAGATTCGTGTGTCATTATCATGTGGTGAAGTACCTTTCTTAGGTAATCTGTTATTATCTTGTATCATGTATTGTTTTCTTTCTTTATCATTTATAAGAATATTATGTTTCAGGATTTGTCTTAGACACCTTGATCTGGCTTAAAATGATATTAATGTAAGTGTAATGCTTGAGTGCTCTTTCCAAAATCCCTTTGACCAAGAAAAATCTAAAATAATCCTTTCACAAGTGTGCCCTTGGTACTTGTGCCTTATGGACCACTTTGACTAAAATAAACACATAGAATTGTGCTTTGTGTTCACATTTAAACCTTCACCATGCATGAATTCGCCCTATAAGAGAGAGAGAATGGTTGTGCCCTTGAAGAATGTGCATTTATGCCCACTTTGACCAACTCAGCCTTGAAGTTCTCACCCTAGAAGGGTAGCCCTTAACACTTGTTCAAATGGATATTCATCAATTTCATGTAATCTCCTCAAAATATGTGCAAATGGGTGCCCTTTAACCAAGTCAAACCTTCACTAGTCACTTCACATGTGTACAAGGTGTGAACAAGGTTATGCAAGAAGTGGATAGATCCTCATAGTGGAGCACACTACCAATGGATGTGTGCATAAGTGGATAAGGTGAATGAGGTGGAAGGTCAAAACCTTAGGGTGCATGGGTAAATAGTTGTCCTAGTCAACTCAAGGCTCAACTAACTTCTCAAATATTGTGCCAAAGGATAAAAACAAAACATGAGTGTCTTGGCATGTGTGAACAAGGCTTAAGCTAAGGTGAGACTGAATTGGCTTTTTGTCATGTATTTTTCCCTCAACATATGTGCCAAAAGGGGGAGTCTCTGGTCTCATGTATACCTCATGGACTTAAGTTATAGCCCCTGGTGACAAATTAGCAAATAAAACTTAGGGAAAAGGCCTCAATGAAAAATTATAACAATAAAGTACTAATAGGTCAATATTAGGCACTCCACCTAAGGTTTAGGATTTTTAAATTTTAATTAAAATATCTCAAACAAATTAAGTGTGTGTTAACACTGGAAAAAGTGGAAATATGAGATTTTGAGGGTAGATATGGTTTAGGAATTGGGGAATTACAGACAAAAGGTACCATGAACCTTCTAGAGGATGGAGTGAAGTGAAATGTATGTGTAATTTAGGATTTTTCCTTGGGAAAGGGTTAAGACGTGATGTGATACACAAATCACCTATGTAAAATGGTGAGAAGTGATGAAAATGTATGTGAGAAGTGGATTTTAGCTAAGAAAAATTTATAATATGCTCGCAATAAACAATTTGCCTAAGTAAAACTATGGAAATGACATGAATATGAATGGAACTAGGTAAATGCATCACCATGATATAGGTTAACCAACCTTACAACACTAAGTGAAAATGACTAGGATGTGACCACCATGATGAGGATCCATGAAGAAACAGATACACCTATGAAATAACTTCCACCAACATTCCAACCTTTAGAAGGCTAGAATGATCCCATCAATTTGCACAAGATCATGTTTACCATTCATGTCAATATGAGGGGTAATAGTTGGCTCCAACTTTGGGGACATGTGCTCTTTGAAGAAGAGTGCATGAGAACCCCAAAATCTCTGATATACATGTTGACAAAAAAGAAGAAAGAAGAGGACCATGTGGAGGGATGGTCTAAGTCCCGTCCTCAATCACCACATCCAAACTTATTACAACTTCATCAAAATTAGCTTTACAAGTAAGGCACAACCAACAATGTCAATGCTCATAATAGAGAGTTTTTTCCTGATAATGTCTCTCAAAGATTTATTCTTCCTACTCCTACCCTACGTGAGAAAAATATGAAGGTTGAGTAATTATACAACCAATGAAGCCACGCTAACTCTTCAACACAGAAAATTCTTCACTTGTGTTTGGTTATGAACCAAAATAGGGAAACATAAAACATGTACATATGAACTGGAATCCCCTAAAAACAAGGTTGAAACAATCATGAAAGAGAGCCAAAACATCACACTTATGCCGGCATGCACATTTACACATTTCTTCTATCCAAAGTTGGATAGGACTACAATACTCATCTTGAGAATACATCACATCATCATAAATGGTAGTGCTTTCATATATATCCTCAAGGATTACATTATTAAGCTTCCCCATTACAAAATTGTCTTGGAAAGAGCATGAAGATACATTACATAATGAAATTTCAGATCTGGATAATGTTTCATAAATGCATGAAATGGCTTGTTGGCCCATATATGAAGAATGAAAATTTTTATAGGTTTACCTTGCTGTCCCGTACAATTTCCAGCATACAAAATGATATTTTAACATGTAAATCACATGAAAAATCATCAACGTTGAAGGCTAATGATGTCTAGAAATTTCCCGAGTTAGATTCTTCACAATTATAAAAAAATTTGAATTATTAGCATGTGAATGTTGTTGGAAATGTGATACAGAAATTTCTGAATATGCATGAAGATTATCCCCATTTACTTCTGTCATATTAGGCTATCCAATAAAAACATAATCCACACTTCCTTCCATAGATTAATCATAAATGGATCTCCCATAAATTCCCAATATCTATCATTCAAACTATGATTAATTTTCTGAAAGTGTATGTTGTCTTCATGGTTGTCCATATCTTCATTTAGTGTTGAAGCAAAATCTGCACTTAAGCGCTCTTCAAAACCATGAAATAATGTAGCTGTAAGTTCAGAATTTTGAAAGAAAGTGAGGCTTACCAAACCTTTTTTTCATGGATAGAAAAAGATGCTTCTTCTTCGATTGCTTGATGGTTTTCTTCATCTTCACATGCAAAAGGTGGCTCTTGGTCTTCAATGAGATCTTGTGATACATGGTCTTCAAAATATGCTTGGTCCTCAAGACGTTGCTCTTGAGAAAAGTCTTCAACATGATCATCATTGTTAGATGACATGGATGCATCTTTTTTCTCTCTAGCTTCATTCATCCAAAGAGCTTCTAATTATGACACACCACGCCTGTATAGCATAAGGGAATGAAAATCATCCTCATTATATTCATTTACAATATATTGTTAACCATGGTTACAATATCTCTTTTCAAAATCATTTATAAAAGCTACAAACCACTCATGGTATTTTTTCATTTGAACCAACAAAGGATCATTTCTTTCATCCTCTAGAGATGATACATCATGATTGTATAATGAAAGGATTTCATTTTACAAAATCCACATGATCAGAATTGCAATATTTTGATTGAAAATCACCAATAAATTCTACAAGGCTTTTGTAATCATTTTCTATTTGCACCAACAAGGGATCCTTTCCTTCATAGAAAGCCATACTTCAATTCTTCAACAGAGACTAAATTTGAAAATGAGATCAGTGGTGTACCTCTTCATACCTTATAGAAAATTGGAGATTTTGGAGTTGCCAATGTGAAATTGATGACTTCAAAAGTTGGTGGATTCACCTCACAAGCAACTAGTCTTCAAAAATATGCAAGGAAAAAGGGCGTCTTCCCTTCAATGGAGTCACCAAAATGAGACGGATCTTCATTATAAACCCTTGTCCAAATCCTTAAGAAGCATGATCTTCAAATTTCCCGAAAATAAGTTGTGTCCCTGGCAATGGCGCCAAAATGTTACCACACAAACCAACAACTTTGCTCAAAGTCCCAAAGATGGATGCTAGCCTTGTGGAACTAGGGAGGTTGGCCATTGTAACCTCACCAACTCTCCCCTACACTTCAGACTCTTGAAAATTTTCCTAGTCAAGGAGGTCTTCCCTATCAATCAACTAGACTCACTTTGTGTAGGAGGAATGGAAGTAAAAAGAACCTACCCACAATTGTGAGGGAAAAATAAATGTTAAAGCTGGGCTTGGAGTGATGAGTGAGTAGGAGACCAATGTCTATCTTGCTTGGGCTATGGGGTCTAAGCCACTATTGAGTATTTGTCCTCTTGTCTTGGTTGTTGAAATCCCAAACATCATAAAGTTTGCTTAGATGAGTATTAAGGAATATCAAACCTTACAATGATCATAGGGAGGTTAACCCAAAAGGAATCAACCCAAGAATTACAAACTTAAAATTTCAAACTAAACCTAGGGTAAGGAAGTAAAACCCTAAAATGTTCATCCCTGATACAATAGATCTAGCATAAAGCTTCACAAAGAAATGAAATAGATCACATGTCATCCCTTGCTTGCATTGTTTGCTTTGCAATAGCTCCTTCCTCAATGAAAACTTGCAATATCAAACCCTTCTATAATCACCCTAGAGAAAACACTAAAGAAAAGTCAAGATTACACAATAGCTTTGCAAAGGTGAGACAAGTTTCTTCCCATTATTCTCCACTAATCCAATCCATCTTGCAAATGGAGTGAGCAAATCCATATAGATTTTATTTCAACTCTCTCTTGCAATAAAATATTATTTTCCTAAGAAAATATTAAAATATTTATAACAAATAACTGGGGGGCGAATTAGGTCAAGAGCCCATAAAAAAATGCTTGGATACAATGTTCTAGATGATTACAATGCCACATGTCTCCTTCCATCCTTATCTTCATACAAAGGCAAACTCTTTTCATTTATCTTCGTCATGTGCAAAAATAATAATAGAAGGCTTGGTCAAATAGGTAGGGTGAATTTTCAATAGGTGTGCATGAATACTAAGTGTAAAACTCCATAATAAAGGCATTTTCCTAGAAATAACTGTTGGAAATAATGGATGTGCTTATTTAACCATAGACAATATAGCAATATTGTCACCCAACCATAGGCCGAAGCCACCTCCGAGCACCTTAACCTTGAAAAAGAATGATTTTGAAAGAAAACCAATAGCCAACCAAGGCTAATGCACCAAGCAAAGACAACCAAGACTGATCAGAAAGTCCAACCATAACCAATAGAAAGTTCGAGCCTAAACCGAGAATACAGATTGTAGTGGTTGCAGTTGCATCTACTCCCTAGACTTGCGCACTTGCCTAGTTTCTGCAGTGTGCACTTCTTCACTGTTGTAATTTTGAGTTGTGCGTACCAAATGAGGTCTGGCTACTTGTATTTATACTGTTTTTCCTTAGTTGTCTGGGTCGAATTCTCATTCTGGAGGCTAAATACTTAATATTAAATATTTCCTTGAGCCAACTTGTCTTCTAGGGTTATGTTTAATGCTTTAGGGTTTCATTTTGTTTCCCGGAATATTCTATTCTTGTCAGGGTTACACGTGGAGGTAAATACTTCCCGTAGATACCATAATATCAACACTCCCTCCTAGCTAGGGAAGGCAATGGTATTGAGCACAAACATACCATTCAACCGGTAGCATCATCATAGTCGTACAACCTATCTCATGATTAGATCACGAGCACCATCATCACTATCATTTGATAGCATCAACTGCATCATCTCTCGAAGCCATACTCTATCTGAGTAATCAGGCATGATGTTGAATAAGTCACTCACTCCACAGAGTGATACAAGGACCATTCTTTTGATTTGGACATACGTCCTAGAAGAATGACTATCCCAACATATGTTAAAAGCTACGCCATGGACTACAGAGACCATTCTTATAGGAATTTCAATCTAGGACTATTTTCTAATCGAGTCATATGTACCATAGAGAACCATCTCAACCTATATGCCTTAGAAAATATCGGTCCTAAACCATTTTCCTAATTGGGCCACTGTTACACATCTAAAATACTCACTTTGATAGTGTCGCAAGTGTCGTCATTATAAGTGTCGCAAGTGTCGCATTTTGCTCACAAGTGTTGCAAGTGTCAAAGAAAGCATACTGCCATGATGCCTATGTTGTGCCTATAACGACATGAGAATGACACTTGAAACACCTCAAACATTTGCTTTGGAAGAGGAGAAATGAGTCAACAGGCTTATGAACCTTTTGCCATCTGAAAGCACCCAAAAAACTGAGTTTTTTTAGGAGAGCACTCCCTTATAACTATCTCAGGAGTGTTGGCGCCCCCCCATAAGCCATCAGAGAGCGTTATAACACTCTTCAGCCCTTTTGTAAGAGTGCTCCTACCCTCAGGAGTGTTGGCGCTCCCTTATACACTACTAGGGAGCATTATAACGCTCTGAGTGCCCTTTTGAGGGAGCGCTACCTATTTTGGGCAGCAGTTGATTTGTTGAGAAGAATGGGGGAAGGATCTTTTCATTCTTAGAAGGAAGTTGGGTTCGAATCCTCAATCAAGCCATGATCTTAAGGCAGATCTCTAACTGGAGGAGGAAAATCCTCAACTCACCCCAAGGATATCTCAAGTTGTTGAGCCTCTCCAAGGCTATATAAGCAAGCTTTCTCATGGTGAAAGGGGACTGGAAAGGGAGAATCACACCAAACTTATGATCTTATAAATGGTGCTGGAACAGAAATAATTTGGGAGCAAGAGACCTATGATCTCATAGGGAGCAATCGGTGAAGCTATCATCATTCGGATCGTGGATCTTTTGAGCAAGGGTTAGACAAGGAGGACTTGGCAGAACTGTCGCATTCCATCTACGGCTGTAAGTAATGTTTTGTCCTCATTAATATAATTTGCTTGGCCTGTTTCTTTCTAATTCGTGTTCAATCTCACATGAATTTGTCTCTTTAGTAGATAGACCTATTTCGAACTAATCTTGATAGAGTAAAAAGTGGTTGTACTTTGTTTGTCTACAGGGCTTATCGAAGAGCGAAAGATTGGAGCTCAACTCGAAGCATGCAGGGACAAACACCGGTAAAAGGTACTTATTTTCTCATTCCTTCTCACACACTAGTCCACCTAGATCTAAAAGGAAGTCAGTGACCATGATAAGCACTTTATGTCTTAGAGTTAAGACTCTAGCTCTTTGAGGAGATCTACCTATCCGCAGGGATATTTTCCTTCAACAGCCACAATCTGTGCCTTTAGGAAAAATACTAGTCCATGATATGTCAACAAACTGTCAACCTGGACCATTCTTCATAGAGAGAATACCTATCCAACAACAATTTGCTTTATCTGGACCATTCTTCACCTGGAGAATGTCTGTCCACAAGCACACTGACTATCCATCTAGATGATAATCATTTTCAACACTACTAATAGTCTACATGGCAATCAGAACAATGTCATTCAATAGAACACAATTGTGTCTATCCATAGTAGTATGCAACTACTATCCAATGGTACACAACCACACCTAATAGCACACGGCTACTAACCAGTGACAGTCACAACCAGTGGAACACATCCACCATAGTAGCATACATCTATTGTCCAGAGACATACAGTCTCCATGGAAATCATATCATCTTATATCAACATGCACAGAAAACAATATCATGATATAAACTGAGTCATCCGGGCCATTCTTCCACTCACATCTGTGAGATATGGAAGAGCATCTGCCCTCAGAAAGTAAAACATCATCCATGAGCTATCTGGACTATTCTTCTCAAGCATAGAAGAATAATTGCCTTGATTTATGAGCCTGGACCATTCACCTAACTGGGCCATTCCTCCGGCACTAAACAAAGTGCAACCTAGAGAGAATGAGTCTGCCCTAGGGAATGCCTGTCACTGATTGTTGAACCTGGACCATTCACCTAACTAGGCCATTCCTCCGGCACTAAACAAAGTGCAACCTGGAGAGAATGAGTCTGCCCTAGGGAATGACTGTCTAGACCATTTCCTAAGGAAATGACTATCTTCACCAACCTCCAAAACGGACCATTCTTAAAAACTGCGCACAACTGTGAATTTCGAAAGAATAACTGCTCGACAAGGCAGACCATTCTACCTAACCACTACTGAGAGTGATTGCCAAGAAGAAAGATTGTCCTAGACCATTCCCCCACACTAGCCAAGGGGAATTGATGTCTATGGTACATCAACAATCTATCGAACCATTTTCATTACGAAAATGATCGTCCGATCTGGACCATTTTCCGAACTGGAAAATGTTTGTCCGTCAGAAATCTCAAACCACTTTCCGGACTAGAAAGGAACTGCTCATCCTGGACCATTTTTCAAACTTGAAAAATGATTGTCCATAAATCAATAACACATCAGTGCTCCCTCCCAACCTAGGAGTCATCTCTTCCTTTTTCAAAAAGGAAGTCATCTCCACGAGCTCCAGCTTGAGTACGCAAACTCTTTCATCTTGGACAGAGGCTTTACCAAAATTTCTGCTTATCTGCTCATCTATGGAGATATATATTGGAGAACCACTTTCTCTTTTCTGGACTTCATCATGAAGAATGTAATGCTCGATCTCAATGTACTTCGGTTTGTCTAGAACATTGGTTTTCTCTTAAGGCTTCATATAGCTCTAATCATTAAAATATATCATGGTTGGATTCAGCACTTTTGTTTCCTACTAGCTTATGACATCGTGGCAAGGCTCAAACTGGAACATATCCCAGTGGCACTTCTTTTGTCATCATGAGAGTTTGTCATGGATTATCAATCCATCATCCTGGACTTCTGAGTAACCATTTTGATACAATATCTTTGTTATAGAAATTTTTCACCACACTTTTGTTGTGCATGAGAGGCTCTGCACCAAGTTGTTTGAATCCATATAGGGATCTTCTTCCATTTGCATACAAGGGTCTCTTTCTGGTATACCTCAAAACCTTGAGGTTGCTCTACATACGCTTCTTTGTTCAATTACTCTGTTGAGGAGAACAATCATTACATTCATCTGATGTAAACCCCCAACTCATGGATATTACAGAAGATAAAATGGCTCAGGTAGAGGTATGTCTGGTTACTAGAACAAGCTATCATAGTCTTCTCTCTCCATCTGGGAGAACCTCAAGTTCTAAATCTTGCAATGCTTCCATTATTAAGTCTTTCATACAATGTTCTTCATCACAACTTCCATTTCTTCTGCTTGATTGCTTCTAGTGGGTTCAAACCAAGCTAGTAGTCTTGTGATTCTCGATATAATGATTGGTTGATCTGGTTTTTCTTTCTCTCTTGGAATCTTCATGTTCTTCCTCATGTTTCTCTTTAGTTCTTGGGTCCATGGAGTTTTCTATAGATTCCATGCCCTGAAGATTCCAACTTCTTTCTTTCATCATAGGATCATGGATGTGGATGGAAAACTAGGGATACTTTAAGGCTTCTTTTCGAAAAAGACTTCTTCTAAAGTCAAACTGAGCATGTGTTGTTTTTCATGGCTGCTAGCATCAATGGAAACATGGATAGATACTTCATAATCCTCAATGTATCATAATATTTAGGATTAGCTCCCTCCTAATCCTTGCTTCATGTATGAATGCATACTCTTCTCTTGGAATTATATAATCGGCTCCCTCCATCTAAGAGAGTCCACGCTTCCCTCTACATCCTTATTGCCTTCTGTAAAGTGTCACAAGTCTTTTTCCAATTTCCTTTTGAATGCTGACTTCTTTCTATTTTTACTTCTTCCAGGTTTCTTCAAGTTTGATTATGATTTCGACTTATCTTGCAATTGTTACTTATGTTAATAACTTCCACAAGAATTGTTACCAAGGATTGTCAATGTACTTCATCTTTTTCATGTGTATTGCTTGACTTGTAGTCATCGTGATAGCAATCCTTATCTTGTTATTCTTCCATAGGTATTGTTTCTCTTTGAACATCTTATCTTCTAAGAAATAGATATGCAAGATATGTACAGAAAACTATGTAAACATGGTAATGTACAAGAATTATGAAGAATATTGATACCTTGTCTTAGAAGAAGAAGTTTGTTTTGGCCTTCTTTGAGGGTTCCCTTTCTTTGGCAACTGATGCTTTGTGTCTTTCCTTCCTTTTCTTTAACTCGAAACAATGATTCTTGTAGTGACCATATTTTCAACATTTGAAGCATTTTGTTTTTGACATAACTTTCTCTTGATTTGGTTTCTTCTTTGAGCCAAACTTCTTTTTATTCCTAAAATTCTTGAACCTTGTTGTGAAGGCTTGATCATCGTATTTCTTTTGGGGTTTCTCTTTTGCACTAATCCTTGATTCTTCTTGTGCACATTAAGTCCAAAGTTCTTCAAATGTGGGATACTCCTTTCTTATGTTCATGCTTGCGACAAATGCATCCCATATCTTGGGAAGGCCATTGAATAATATGTTTACCAGTTCCTTCTCTGAAATGATTTCTTCAATAGCTTGTAGTTGATCTCTTAGCTGAGAGATTCTCACAAGGTATGATGTTATGTTGTCATCATCATTCATTTTCATGTCACGAAGCTCATTTTTCAGACTCACTACTTGTCCAATGTTTCTGACTGAGAAGAGGTTTGTTAGGGCATCATACATCTTCTTAGATGAGTCAAGATGGGAGATGTAGGGTATCAAGTGGTCTTTTATGGAATCCACTATGATACTCATGGCATTGATGTCATTGTCTTTGAACTTTTCCATAACTACAACGTTCTGAGGTTCTTTCTCTTTTCCTTCTTCGAACTGTGGTTCCACGATCTTTCCTTTCACGATATCCAACACTTTATTCTTGGTAAGGATAAGGTCAATCCTTGTCTTCCACACTTTGAAGTTAGAAGCCTCTTATAACTTGTTTTCTGACTTCATAGAGTAAGTCATAATTGATTTGACTTGGTCAACCCTTGACTTTGACCAAAAACTCAAACTTGATGTCTTAGCTTGTTAAGAGTAGCAGGAGATGCGCTAGGCTAGGGCGCACTGGGCTATCCAGAAATTAGGTCAATCTCTTCAATTAAGGTGCCTCAACAAGAGGGTTAGGGTTTCGTTGTTGCAGCAAAAACTGGCTGCAACTGCAACTGTAACTAAGCAAATCCTCAATCTATATTCGAGTTGTTAGACTGTCCAAAGACAGGGTGGGCCCATAACCTATTAGAAATAATGGATGTGCTCGTTTAACTATAGACAATATAGCAATATTGTCACCCAACCATAGGTCGAAGCCACCCCCGAGCACCTTAACCTTGACAAAGAATGATTCCGGAAGAAAACCAATAGCCAACCAAGGCTAATGCACCAAGAAAAGATAACCAAGAATGATCATCAAGTCCAACCATAACCAATAGAAAGTCCTAGCCTAAATCGAGAATACAGATTGTAGTAGTTGCAGCTGCAGCTACTCCCCAGACTTGCACACTTGCCCAGTTTCTACAATGCGCACTTCTTCACTGCTGTAATTTCGAGCTATGCGTACCAAATGAGGTCTGGCTACTTGTATTTATATTGCTTTTCTTGAGTTGTCTGGGCCGACTTCTCATTCTGGGGGATAAATACTTAATATTAAATATTTCCTTGAGTCGACTTGTTTTCTAGGGTTATGTTTAATGCTTTAGGGTTTCTTCTTGCTTCCCAGAATATTCTATTCTTGTCAAGGTTACACGTGGAGGTAAATACCTCCCGCAGTTACCATAATATCAACAATAACCACCTCCAAACAATAATATTTTTTAGAGCGAAATTCCAATAAAATGTCAAATTTTCAACGAAGGCAATTCAATGCACTCAATTTCAAATCTAATAATTACTTCCAAGTGACATCAAACAGTAAACTAGGGTTTTTATCACTGAATAACTTTACACTGAAATTGTGACAAAAAAATTACAACAGAAACATAAAGATCAAAGAGAAATCATCCATACACATGAAACAAAATTTATGTTCAATAAATTTTCTGATTGAGAATTTATGAAGACAAAAACAATCCTCTTGGCAAATTACAACTTTCAACAAAAATCCCGAAAAATTCCCCAACTTGCAAACTTGTTGTTGTACTCTACTGACGTCACCTTGTTGGTTGTTGACGTCACTTACCACACGACACATTGATGTCACCTTGATGGTTATTGACGTCACCTGCTATATTGCATGTCGACATCGATCGTACTGACTACTGGCATCATTCGTACCAAGTGAACGGACCGTACAAACTGTTTGTACCACACATGCGACTGTCCTTCCTCAGTAGAAAATCAAAATACAGAATGTCCAAAAACCCTAGGCCAAATTTGTCAAAGTGAAGAGTTTCCTTGCTGAGATTTTGCCTCTCAATCTCGTTAGCACAAGTGCTTACTCACTTATGCCAACTCCATAATGTCACAATGAGATGTCACAATGATCCTCACATTGTCTCTCCTTTTATAGGAGTCCAAAGTGAGTTTAGAAGCCCTTAACTTGCTTTAAAGAGCCCTTCACTAAATTAAATTAAAATATCCCTAACCAGTTAGGTGTTTGTTCACATTAGAAAAAGTAGAAATATGGGATTTTTAGGGTAAATATCGTCTAGGACTTGGGGAATTAATGACAAAAGGTACCATGCGCCTTATATGAGTGGGGTGAAGTGAAATGTAGGTGTAATTGAGGATTTTTCCTAGGGAAAAGGTTAAGATGTGATGTGATAGACAAATCACTTAAGGTAAAATGGTGAAAAGTGATGAAAATGTAATTGAGAAGGGGATTTTAGCTAAGCAAAAGTTATAATATGCTTGCAATAAACAATTTGCCTAGGTAAAACTATGGAAATGACATAAATATGAATGGAACTAGGTAAATGCATCATCATTATAGAGGTCAACTTGCAACACAAAGTGAAAGTGACTAGGATGTGACCAACATAATGAAGATCTATGAAGAAAAAGATACACCAATGAAGCAACTTCTACCAACATTCCAACCTTTGGAAGGCTAAAATGATTTTAATTTGGGTGACAAGCTTCAAGGTCACGACTAGTGATGGCCTTCCAAGGATGTGCCGAGAAGCTTTGAAATGTAAAGCATATCGAACAAGAGAATGGATGGTTGATTGAATTAATTCAAGTCACAAAAAGATATTCTGATTAGTTAGATATACCCATTACATTGCCTAATGTCTCCTATCGAATATGACTACAAGGATAGTCTACCATGCACAAATACATTTAATTAAATATTGATTCATTTTAGAGAAACTTAAATAGCTTCTTAGGGACTTAGACAAGGATGCCTATTGTCCCTTCTTATTTTTATTAGTGGCAGAGGGCCCTAGTAGGGCTGATTTCTATTGCCAAAAGGGAAGGAAATATACAAGGCCTTAAAATAACAGTGTTTCGATATTTCTCATTTGTTGTTGGTAGATGATATTTTGTTATTTTGTTATGGTTCTTTGAAGGAATCAACCCTTTTAAAATAGATCTTTGAGATCTATTGCAATCCCACATATATAGTAATTAATTTACAAAAGTCCACCATGTTGTTCAATCAATGCACTAGAAGAGGAGATGGAAAGGCAAATCATCAAGCTCTTTCCTATGAAATATGGGCCATTGGATATTGGAATTAAATACATGGGCTTCCTACTAAAACCCAATGACTATAAATTTGCAAATTGGTTATGTGATATTTAAAAAAAAATAGAAGTGATGGTTTCCATTTGGTGACATAGATGGATGTGTAGGGGGTGGCAAGTTGGTGTTGGTAAACTCTGTGTTGAAGAGTATCCCTCTACACCGGATGTCCATTGCCTATATTCCAAAAGGAATTCTAAATAAAATCAATAAAAAAATGCTCCAATTTATGTGGACCGGAAACAAACCCACAAAAGGAATTCCCTTGGTCAAATGGTCCAAAATTGCCAAACCAAAAGAAGATGGAGGGTGGGAGCAAAAGAACATTTTTGCTTTTGGTCAAGCTTTCACTGCAAAAAGTATTTGGAGACTCCTTTTCAATGATGACATGGGGAAAAGTAATGAAATTGAAATCGTTGGGTGTGAGCTTTGCTAAGGATTGTTAACATTGGAAATAAAACAAGTAATAGTGGCCTCAATTCTATGGAAAGCAATGCTAAAAGCATTCCCTTATAGTTGAAAAATGCACTACTTGGGAAATTGGGAAAGGTTACAAAATCCGAGTTGGTTAAGACCCATGGATGGGATGTTGTGGCAGCTATAAGGTTTATCAGCACCATTAATTTCTAAGCTATAAGACATGGCCATTTATAAGCTTAAGGATGTTGCTAACCCTAGTTTAGCATGGCTACAGGAATGGAAATCAACCCAGGTTTTAGGTGTGGAGGCAGATATGGCAACAGAATGGTCACGACTTGTTGAACTTTTAAAACTCACCAATAGGCCCGTGTGTAACATACCCGCTGCCTAAATCAAATTTTTTCGGTCCTCTGTCGGATTCAAACTCCTAAATATCCAAGGAGGCCCAGCATAAGCTGGCTCTATCTCTTTTCTTCTTCGTTCTCACGTGATCGCGGGTCAGGATCACGGTCTAGTTTGGACGCAGTGTCTATTTGTGTTTCGTGCTTCGACACTACAGTGATGCCCAAACATTAGACTCTACAACCACCGAATCTTCGGCAGGGCTATCGAGCGTCCCACAGGGAGGAATGCCCATGGGGTCAGCGAATGGCCAATAGGAATAAACCTCCACACGAGTAGAGAACGGCCAAAGAGAACAAGCCCCGTCGCGCGGTTAGGTGTAGTACAGGTGGCAAGAGGGAAACGCGACACGGTGGTCATAATAACAGGGAGGGGCCCCACTTCACATGCCACAATATTTCGGACCCCCACCCCCCCCTTCTTAAAGGCAGAATGGCAAGGGGGGTCCGGAATCCACTTGAGCGCCGTTGATGGCGATGAACTGATCTCAACCGTTCGAGAGTTGCACGACCAATTCTGGACCCCCCCCCATTAAAGGTAGAATGGCAAGGGGGGTCTGGAATCGAACCTCAGCCATAGATCTGGGTGGGTGGACTCTGACCGTCCAGATCTACTCGCTACTTATCCTAAAGCATAACCACATCCTAGCCTAAATTACCGTCTTGTTTCCGCATCTAACGGTCATTATAGGCCCTGAGATTCCCCGACGGAATCTCTTCCGTTCATCGGGGTTTGGTCTCCAAACTCCCGACGCGCTCTAATTCCCGCTAGCCCTCTAGGCTAAGCTCTCGGTCCACATGACATCTATCTCATAAGACCGTAGCCTTGTTCCCCATCGGGGTTTCGAACTTTCCCATGTCCTGGTTCCTTCGACCTCGGGAATGTCGATTCCCCGATTTTCCGGCTCTCGTCAGATCTTCGACACCTGTCCCTCTGAACGGACGGCTCGGATTATGTCGGGATTTTCACCTGGGACTTCCCCGACCTCTTGTCCCTGGAAATGTCGATTTCCCGATGCGCCAAACGTAGATGGCGCTTGATCTCCGCCACGTGTCCTCTGCCAACGGACGGTCCTGATCTTGCCAGGATATCGCGGATCGCAATTCCAACAGGTAAGAGTTTCACGCCTTCGAAAACTCCGATTCTCCGATCCCCGACTCCTCGGGATCTTCCGACACGTGTCCCTGTTGATGGACAGTTCTGATCTTATCGGGATTTCGCGGATCGCGAATCCTGATGCCACGATCTCTTCACTCCTGAAATCCCCGATGAGTTAAATCCCGACTCTGATCCTGATGTCTGACGCGTGTCCTGCCGAGATCAACGGCCAAGATCCTTTCTCAGGATTTCGTGACCCACAAGGTCTCAATTCTCTTGACCGTCAAACCCCGATGACTCTTTCGAGACTCCTCGTCGGCATACTAGGACTTAAACCCTGCGCAACTTTCCCAAGATCTGACGGCTGACGGAATCTCTGCTCAGATCTAACGGTTCAGATCTGTCCCACCCCACGCACTCTCCCACTACTTTGTGGATGTGGAAGAATCAACGGTCCACACGTTCTCATGGACTTTGGGAAACCTACGGTCCCAATTTCCTCGCTATCCACGAAGATAGAAGGAAAAGGAACAAGGGGTATAACGCTCTGACTACTTCCATCAATCTGATGGTCGTGAATGACCATGGGTCTTCCGACAGGATCTCATCCGTCGATTTGTTACCTATCTCTGTGCTGATACTTCGGAATCTTAAGAAGGTCATTTCTCCTCGTACAGGGTTATTAAGACTTGTGAGTTCAAGTCCTTTTTCTGGGTTCTTGGTAAACCATTCTAAGAAGAGAATCTCTATGAAGAGATCGATTCCAGGGAATTCCTGGAAACAGACAAAGGAAAGCAAACTCCCAAGGATGGGCTGGAAGTCTGACGGGGTTCAGCTCATGCATAATTAAATATATTCATCAACATAAGCCATGCAGGGTTATAAGCATATATCTAACACTGCACAGGCATTCTTACACTGAAATCATTCACAATATCACAGTTCTATGAGCATATATGTATACATGTCAGTCTATAAATTTCAAGATGCAATACATATAAAACACTTAT
>JZKD02S1799869.1:222377-247379 GCA_000966675.3 Picea glauca | reverse complement strand
TCAGCGACTCCCAACGGATTTACCACTAGCCACCCCCGAGCTGAGACCACGATGCTCTGAGACTGTGTCTCTCTGTCTGCCAGTGACCAGGAGCGAAGGTTGCAATCCTTCCTCTTTGCTATCACTCACTCTGCATCATGCCAGAGTTCCCCTCGCGTCTGCCCTCTCAATCGCCTCTGCCATACGCCTTATCCTCTCGCGAGGTTGCGTGTGGCGTGATTTCCCTCACACTGATCAGGCCTGACGGCTCTACGAATGGGCGGTTCACCATCCCATCCCTCATCAAGCCATCCGCCTACCAGTCTGCGAGCCATTATTTTTCAGGGCCAGCGAGCCGCTTTTGGTTCTCCGGGCCAGTGGAGTCCAAATATGGTATTTAATTCTCGGTGGGAGTTAACACCGCCTTTTCAGGTGCCCCCCACCGCCATCGTGGTCTCTTTTTCTGCACATCCCCTCTCAGCAGTCCTGCAATAAGTTCAAAATGTCATTCACATTTATTGACCTTTTCCTCAAGGTCTATTTACATCACATATTCACATGTATGAGTTTGTCATAGTTCTTGGCCAGTCCATTTATATTTACAAGCTGGGGGAAACAGGGTGTTACACCGTGAAACATGATGATGAGCTCAAATGGTCAAAGAACAACTCTTCAAGGCGCTTGACTACAAAATCAAGGTACAAAGCCGAAATAGAAAAGGAGATTAGAGGGGGAAACGTCTAGTGGTGGAAGGTTGTTTCGAAACTTGACAGTGCTCTAAAAACAAGATTCTTCCTCTACCTAGCATTGGCTAATAAGGTACTAACCTGGGATAATGTATAAAAGATAAACTTGTATGGCCATGGTTGGTGCATATTGTGTAAGGAAGATGGTGAATCAATCGATCATCTCTTTGTTCATTGGTTTTTATCAAAACTAGTATGAAATGAAGTTATGCAACTCTTGGATGGAAGGAATGACTGATAAAGTCTCATGTAGCTTGTTTTGAGAGTTGGTTTTTTGATAGATCAATGTACAGTTATAGAACTCTACCTTGATTTGTACTTTTGGGTTTATGGTTATTCAAGAAACAAAATGACTTTTGATGGAAAAGTGTTGTCTCTTGGTCAGGTGTCCCACCGTGTATCAAAGTTTCCTATGAGAGCAACTGGAAGCCTCAACCTCCTAAAGCTTCTAGGATCCCTAAAGAGATTGTCATTAACTATGAAATAGCTTGGGGGTTTTTTGACAATGCAAGTCAAGGAACTCTTAGTATCCATGGGGCTAGGGCTCTTCTTTTTTTAAACAAATCAGTTTTTTTCCATTTAAATATGGTGTGAGTTTTCTGCCTTATGGATACTCTTAAAAGTAGCTACAGAGAAACGTATCGGAACTCCAAGTAATGGGGGATTCAAATATGTTGATGGGCTGGGCAAATGAAAAGTGTGGGATAGTAAATTTGATTTTAAGCCCAATAATGAACAAAGTTCTGGAGGTAAAAAGGGTGTTTGAAGCCATCTTATTCATGCACAACTAGAGAGAATCAAACACTCAGGCAGACCATCTAAGGATGCTTATCTTTGCGTGAGAGGATTTAATGTCAAAGACTTTGAAGTCTCTCTTCTAATTTCTAGTCAAGAAGTATAGTTTTCTTGTTGAAAGGCATGATGGAAGCTTTTTAGAATGTTCATTTTTTATTTTGTATGGGAAGGGGTTTACAAAATCCTTGAAGGTTTTCTGGTTTTTTGGATCACTGTAACAAGCACTTAAGGATTGAACAATGAAGTATTAGACACTTCCTTCTAGATGATGTATATTTTGATTTCACCTTTGAAATATCAAATACAAGATTTTTTCTTGGAACCAAAAAAGCATGGAAGAGCATTGCATATGTAAGGAAACCAATCAAATGGTGTTATTAAAGATTGGCATTAACAATTCCTACGAGTAATTGAGTGGGATTTTATCCTCGATATGTTCTCTTGGTTGGTATTTGGGACTCGAGCTTTGACCACACTTTTCTCAAATGTCTTTACCAAACCCTGTATCATTGGCCATTTGTCAAAGACAACTATGTGCCAAAGATCCATCAAAAATGGATCCCCTTAGTTCCTTGCTCATTATTATAGCATATGTTTTAGGATATCTCCTTGACGCTACTCGAAAGCAAGGGTAGATTCAATGCAATCTTCCTCCATCTGGTGGATGACAATTCAATGTTGAAGGATCCAAGGCAGAAGAGAAAGCTTGGGTATGCCAGACACGTCTGAAAGGCTGTTTATGAGTATCTCCTATTTAAAGATTGCATTCCTGTGCAACAAATGGGGTGGCATACAGCAACAATATAGGATTAGAAAAATCCATCAGTTCTCAGACAGCTGAAGAGAATAAATAGAAAAAACAAGTATTACCTCCAGGAAAAGCATTGTATAAGAAAACAATGGTGCACATATAAGTTAAGCAGCAAATGAACAAGAAGAAGAGGAATAGGGAAACAGAATTAAATCTGACAAATTATCCCAAAAAGCAAACAAAGCTGCATATAAAGCAGGAAAGCTGAACCAGGAGTAGTGAGGGGCGGACGACCCACTTTAAATAGAAACATGAATGTAAAAGACAATGAGGACAATAGGGATGGGTAAACATAATTCTGCCTTAATGGGAAAGGTAGAAATTCAAGTGTGGTCCATTTGGCCAACGAAGGAGACCATTAAAAATGGGAAGATTTGTTCAGGGAAACAAGGAAACAAGAGATACAAATTGTACTGGAAAATTACTTGGGACTGAGGAGAATAGACAAGTCTGAATGGTACAATCAATCCATGGGATATTATTTGGTAGATACAACAAACCAAATCACAAGAGAGGTAGAAGTAACATGACAGTCAAAAGGTGCCATATCAAAGTAGTACACAAGGAGTATGTCAAAATGCATACTCTCTTTATTGATTATGTTTGACATTGGGTAAGGACAATTACCAGTATATAATTACTATTTGGAAAAGCAAGTGGAAAATTATGAACCACGATAACTAACCAAATATAAAATCTTCCAAGCTTCCACCAAACCATAGGCTCAATAGTATCTGGGTTTTGCAGACACTCACGTAGCAGGACTCTGAGATAAAGAATAGATGTGCATAGATATAAAAATGAACAACAATGAAACAAGTATAGATCCTTCAAAATAGCATTAACACTGACGCAGTTAAGAACTGGTACAAATGAATAATGCACTGAAACCAAATGTATGGTGCCAGAAATTCAAATATCTATCTCTCGGAAGTCGTTTCTAAAATTACTGATATTTCCCAAGTCGTAATCACAAATGCTATAAAAAGACATGTTCTGAAACATACTTCTGTATTTGTTGACAATATGCTGGACCGGTGGAGAAGAAAAGAATCATGCTGAACTGTAACTTGAGTTGGAAACAAGTATTTGTAATGTAGTGCATACCCTTTTACTAGACAATAGAAAAACACTTATCCAAACACACTACTCAAAACATTCTTGGCCTTGCCCTTGCCCATTTGGCTAGTGAGGATTTGAGACAACAGTTTTCTGAATGTGTGGAGTATGTATTAAAATAATTACGATTGCTACAACAGTCATAGTTGTCCGACAACCCAATTCAGACAATACATTCAAGTGGCATACCCAAAGCCATTGAAACAAATCCACAAGAGCATTCTTTCAGTAAACTCCAGATTACAAATTTACTGAATGTAAACGAACTTAAATTGCCTGCCACACGGCATATGCAAAAGACAGACAGATTACCTTTATGATCCATAGAAGTTATTCCATAATTTTTGTGAAATTTGGTGGTTATTGAGGTTACTCATCAACATAGCAGAGATGCAGAATGGCAATGTAATATCATTTATTACTCTCCATGATTGTTAGAAAATTGATCCCAACTATGAAGCATTGGATGTGTTTAAAGAACATCCCAAGAAATGAAGCAAGAGCCACAAACATATCTGTGCTTTTTGTCTTAGATAATAGCTGGGAAGAATTACCAGTAGAAAGGGATGGAGAATAGAAGAGTAATCGTATCATTTGAACAAGGTATATGTCCTAATATGCATGTGATGTTTCCAGGTTCCCTGTTGAACGTAGAATTACAAAAATAGGGCGAAAACTCAAGGGGTATGGAACTGTTGTTGTTGCATGAAGCTGAGTTTACCATGGCTCAACATCGAATAAAATTTCCTCCAGCGGAAAACTTGATTCAGAAATGACCAAATCAGCAGGAGATCAGCCCCACCTTCAAAAAGAGGAAGGTTATGAAAAATAAAGTAAATGACTTCTAAAACGGAATACAACCAGCCAAAAGAAAGCAGAAAAATACCAAGATTCAAATAAACATATACAGAATAAATGGATTCACTGTCTTCTACTGCATCACTTAAAATATAGCTGTGCTGCATGCATATAGTATGATAACTTTTCCTTGGGATCTGATACACTGACCTCTTATGACATACTCGAAAAATAAGTTGAATAGCCTATGAAATGAGAAATTTGAGTACTTACCATAACAGAGAAAATCACAGAGAGCTATAACAGAAAAAAGCACAAAAAAGACTTGCTCCATTGTTCGCTAAATTTTTGTCATTCTTCATTTTCCTCGTCATAGCCTCCAGCAATCAAGACTATAAATCCACCATCATTGTTTTCTCTACTGACGGTCCATAATACTTTGCCTGATATTTAAAAATGATAGGACAGCTTTTCAGCATTCCTTGGGCCACTGTCCATCATCCACCATCAACTAATAGCAACAACCTACCACTAGTTAATCTTAGTCAACTAATAGCAACTACATCCAGTTGATTATTAAAAAGAGGTAAATGTGAAAAAAAAAAGATAAAAGATTGAGCTTTAGCAAGCATTATCATTCTAATTTCTGCAATTAAGAACCAAGATCAGGAGTCCCTCTACTCTTGGTTATGGCACGAAGGGGACTGCACTCGAGATTCAATCATCAAAAAGTTTATAGACAAGAATTGTACCTAAAATAGAACAATGGAGGAACAAAGCAAAAAGAAATGATGATACAGGAGGAAGATGGAAGAAATGAGCAGATTGCTGAATGTTCAGAGACAAAAATTCATAAAGCGCTAATGGTAGCTTGCAAGGTTGGTGAAAGCGGGATGCTGATAAAGCCCCCACCAGGGTTCAAGTCTCACCTAGGACATATTACTTGTGCACCAGTTACTTGTGACAGCTGTTGGAGCCAGGTGCAAGTCCTTAGCGAATTAGGCCAAGTAGATACCTCCAGTCATGGCAGCTTAGCCAAAGGCTTGCTTTCACAAGTCCACATGCCTGTTGGCCAGAAGTATCCATCCCCAAAAAAGATCATAAAGTTGGAGATGGAAGACCAATATTTTAGTGCAAACCATTTGCAAGAAAGATGTGTAAGTGAGGAGCAATAAATTAAAAGCAAGCTAGCCTGCTGTTATCATATTTTTCTTTCAAGGATAATTTCCTATTACAGTTTTGCTAATTGCAGTAAAACATTCTTCAAAGAAGAGAAGCAAGACTAACTTTAAGGAGATGATCAGATGCCCGACAATGCTGCATCAAAGGAATGATAGTGACCAGCATGGACCAGGTAGAATTGAGACACGAGGAAGGCAAGCCGGAAAAAGGTAAACAAATCAATGTTGATTTTGGTCCAATATGAATGACAAACAATGACTTGGAATGCCTGCGCATGATCTTTTCTACAAAGGACACAATTTTCAGTTGGCTACATGTATGTCACAGCAACTGACTTTATTGTGGACATAGAAAGATACTTGGAATCTACTAAACTTTTAAGCGAAAGTGGCAGGACAAGTTGCAGTGTCTTTAGTCTGCATTCAAATCATTCATACAGAGTTTAAACTACTTATAAATTAATCACCAAACCTCCCAAGTCTAACCTGGTTACTGCTATTTTTTGTGATAGAAAACTGTTGCACAGCAGGTTGTCTTTCATTAAAAAACCCAGGTTGGGCAAGATAGAGAATTGTGCAACGTAGTACTGTGTATCCATAAGGGATAAACGGGAAAGTTGGAAACCCAATATTTAGTTAGCAAGAATTTCACATGTAGCATCATGGCTATCTTACCAGAAATAAGAAATAAGAAACATGAAACATGGAATGTCTAAGAATTGGAAGAAAATACATTTTGCATAAAGAAGAAAATACTGTATACAGAGAATTACACAAACTAGAAAATGCACATAATTTGAGATAAAATCTACAATCCTGCATTCATCCATGCATAGAAAAGCAAATGCACATAATTTGAGATAAAATCTACAATCCTGCATTCATCCATGCATAGAAAAGCAAAAGGATGATAATAATTGCCAGAAATTTGTCAGTTATCATTATGATAGAGAAGAATTAGAAGTACGGCAATGCAAAAGTGTCGATGAGAAGGTTGCCAAAATCGGAAATTCCAAAAAAGAAGTGTTGGAAAAATCGCTCTTGAGGATATCTCCTTATTCAAGCTCAGCTGAAACCAAGAATTTAAGGGCAGAATCGTGGCTTGATTCCACACAAATAAGTCTTGACAGGATTTCGGTTTTGTTTCAAGATCTTTGTAGGTGGCATATTTTATAGAGTTAGAAGCCAAATTCCATCTATGACCCAGATAGGCCAAAAATTGAAATACAGGAACAGAACAAGATCATAACCCAGAGCAGAAAATGGACCTCAGACTTAAAGCAGAAAAATTTCTATTTCCTGGTAGAGGTGAAAATCAATAATTTGACCAAAAGTGCCCTGAAACAGGAGAACAAGAAAAATCGATCCAACTGAGCCAGAGCCTTTACAAGATTCCAGACAACTTTCCAATTTAGTGTTCCTCTTCAAACATATAGAGGAATGGTGAATAGTGGAATACTATTCACATGGGGTAAAATACCTTATAAAAGTTATAAGTTGTCATTTTGCACAGGGTTACACAAAATTGTAGAAAGAGCTCTTCATAGTCATACAGAGATTAACCTAATTCCCTACCCAGTAATTTCTAGAAGTTGTTGGAATTGACCTCAGCATTTTGGAAGCCCTAAGAAAGATAAATGGTGTCAAAAGTAAGACATTGCCAATTTCAACGAGGTGCAGAAAACTGGACAACGGAATACTGTTGAAAATTGAAATCATATAGAGGAGAAAGCATCCACGTATTCCCTACCCTATCCACTGACGATTTCTAAATAAATTCAGTTAAAGCAGTTCACCCAGAGAAGTTTGAGACATTCCACAAGAACGAGGTGCAAAAGGCATGAAATTGCCAGTTTCCAAATGATGTTGGAAATTGTGGAGATACACGTTTGGTGCAAACAAGGAATCATCAATTCCTCATCTAAAGGAGAGTAAATGTGAGCACCCTCCTATTTCATACATAATACGAATTGGAAGATAACTTTAGACAAACAACACCACTGATCTTGTGACTCGCTCGAAGTGCTAAACATAACAAAGTTGCTGTTATTTGAAGGGAATAGAAATCATAGAAATATCCATTTGAGGTGAGTAAACATTCATCAGAATTATCGCTCGAAGGAAAATAAAACCATGCAATATCCGACCACTTCCTCAAAAAGAGGAGACTAAATATATTATATGGGGAAGTATATGAGAACCATAAAGGGCATGTTAAAGACTTCTAAAGAATGGAAAATAAGTTTGGGTAAAAATATTCCCCAATGTGTGGGTAAAAGCTCTGAAATCCCTACAAAAGCAAAATTCTCAAGTACGGAGAAGTAACAACTGAATTCTACAAAGCTAACTAGACTCTAGAATACAATTGAATCAAGGATGATGGGAGAATATGATAAGCAGTTTGTGATGCTAGAACAAAGACCTTGACAGGGGTGGGTTAAAAGGTCATAGCTTACGCTGAAGCCAATATAAGGAAGAGAACATGAAACAAAATTCATTGGCATTGAATGAAAGGTATTTATTACACAACATAACATGCAGAGCGATAACAAAGAAACGTTTACCATGAAGGCCTTATACACATGCAGAGATTTAATTTTATTAAATATTGAAGTCCATTGGTTTGTGGCCATTGGGACTATAAAAAGTACAACAATGCATTTAGACTCTAGAGTGCTAAGGCATCTTCGTAAGAACAAAAATTAAATATAAGGGTACAGGGAGAATGCCAAAATAGGTATCATTGAACACTAATAAACCCAAAAGAACAAAATGGGTGAGGAAAATGCACCAAGGAAAACGCATAAACCCAGCATGCAGTCAACCATCAGCTCTTCTAATATCCAAGGACAAGAAGAAGTGTGTACTGAGATTCCCTTTGTTCACTGGTTATGTGAAATGGAGCCTACATTGCCTGACATGCTTAGATTGAAGTATTGCTCATGGCCCCGTTTGTAAATGTGGCCATCCAGAAGCTGAAAGTAAGAGGTGATGAACCATGAGTTAGCAATGTGGGGCGATTTGTCTCTGACAGTTTTCTGTAGGATGTGAAGCATCTAGCAAAGAAGCAGAGTGATACATCTCTGGTGCTTGCACTGTATGAAAATCATCAAGGAACTATGAGAATCTATGAGCAAGCAATGAAATCGTACATGAATTTCATAATAAATGAAGCATCTAACAATGAACTGTTCTTCTTATTCAGGTTCCTGCACACACACTCCACAACTGGGATGCTCCCTTTCGAGATGATGATCTTTCTCTATGCGTAGCTAATAGGAATAAATCCGATGCTGGGCTAGAGGAACTTTTGTGCTACAAGGTTGTAATTGGTATATCTGAGAGTGAAGATGAGGTCATCCTTGAAGTGCATTAGTTATGAAAGTAATCATGAAGTTTTGGAGTTAGGGTCTCTTTTGGCAGTAGTCGATGTGACTTTCAAGTAGGCTTTATAGATCTCAGTTTGATACATCTATTTATATCCCTTTTAGTGAGTTGGGGCACATCAATGGAGAATTCTGAGGAAGGATTTTCAAATGTCCAAGTTTAAATGTGATAGAAGAGACTCCCACATACCAACAATTTACAACCCCTTTTACAACAAGTTGCAGGATTGGAGAGCTAGGTAAGGATATCCATTATGAATTAAGTGAGAGTCCACCACTGTAGCACCACACCTTTTGAACACCAAAGATACTAAGTCAAACTCCCTATTTTACAAGGTTCACTACACCCTATTGATGCATATATGACCATGTGTGAGGCATAATTTATGACTTGTTATATTTTAAATGTTTATGATGTAACAAAAGAAATGTTGACATGTGTATTGTTTGTAGAGAACATAAATGTGATTGCTAATATGCAGGCCCAGATAATGATTCTAGGGGTTCCCTAGGCAGATGAGTAATTTTAATTATGTTGTTAATAAATTGATATTTGTGAGTTAATTGTATGGCAGGAATAAATTTTATGCTCTCATATATGCATTGGGCCGCAGGCACATTGGCTATTCTTGCTCAGGCCAGTCGAGGCCTCAAGTGTATTGTGGTCCTTAAGGGTGTTGAGACATCGAGTAAATTCTTGCACAGAACCCACACATAGCAGTTTCAAGGCAAAAAAATAGTGCCCATGTCCAAGTGGTATTGAGAGCTTTGTAATGACTGGTCATGCAACTTATAACAAGCCTGTAGGGGAAAACCCATTTTAGCTGGCCCATTAAATATTAATAATAATTCATCACTTAATGGTACTCATTAAATTATTGCATAGAGTAAGCTCAGGGCAATTTCAAGCCAAATGTTTGGCATCAACAACCAAGTAACATTGAGATCTTCACAATGATGGGCTACACAACCTATTCTGAGCCAGTGGAGGAAAGCCCATTTTAATAGGCCCATTTTTAACATTATCCATTAAAATAATATTCAAAGGCCAAACGTGTAATACAGATTTTATAAATCTAAGTGAAAATAATATTTGGCATCAAAGGACTTTGGATAAGAAAACAATGCATATAAAATCTCAGTGAGGCGGCGGAGCGAGTGGATAAGGAGATAAGAGCATCACCTGGGAATGGACAAATGAGGAAGAACAGTGAGGATTGATGGAGGAAAACCTGATTCTCAACTTCAGAAAAGTTATGAGGAGAAGACAGATCAGTGGGCAATGAATACCACAATTGGCAACCACCTACCCTGTTCCCATCCCCTCCATTGTTTGAGAGGTGGCTTGGAAAAGGATAAAAAACTATAAATAGCCCATAGAGGCAAGATCAAAAATATTCTAGGAGGAAGCTTTGAGAAATATTAGAAAAAGAATTTAGAAACTAGTGTGAAGAAAAAAGCTTGGAGGAAAATGAGCAAAAGAGGTTCAAAACTTTGTTGAGGCGACAAGCTGAGCATGTATGATGAAAGGAAGAGTTCCAGTATAACAATAACTCTGGGTTTTCATTTCTGATTTAATTCCGATCATAAAACTGTGATTAGATTGCCATTACTATGGCCAAGACCCATTCTCTTTGGCTCCCCTTCATACCAAATTGTAGGTTGCCTTGGTTTAGCCAGAGTTCAAACCATTATTCTGAGACTTCCCCACCGGTATTCTTGCTGGGGAAGGTACAGATGTTAAGAGTTGTGGCATGGAGGGTTGGTAAAACCGATCAGCAGAAGATCCAACATAGTTGCAGGGGATGGTGGGCCCTTAGAAGTTCCTCACACTAGGCATTTGTTAGGCTCGAGAATCATTAGTCTTTCAAGGTATTTGAATTTCATTGGGCAAGACTTGTCCTATTTCTCTCATGTATGAGAGCTGGAGTGGCTTAAATCAGCATAAAATCTTGGCCCCCTTTAATTCCTTGGTCCTTGGTTCTTTTGGTAACTGACAGTAAGAGGACGAATGAAAGCATTTTCATCTTGCAAGCAAAGTATGCAAGAGTGTTGCTTAAAACTATTATAATGGAAGATCATAAGCCATCACCAACACCAGTTGAAACAAATTTGAAGCTATATGATGATCCCAGAAAGGTAGATGAAACTATGTATACACGGCTGGTAAGAAGTTTGATTTATCTTTCACTGTGCCATAGATAAGCTTTGCAGTGAGTCTTGTTTATAAGTTCATGACTTCACCAAGAGTTGTGCACTGGAAAGCTGCAAAGAGAATATCAAAGCAAACAAAAGGGGCATTGAATTTTGGTTTGAAGTTTGTCAAGAATGACAGGTTCAGTTTGACAGTGATATAGATTCAAACTGGGCAGGATCACCAAATGGGTTCAAGGGCCATTACATTCCATGGAGAGTCATCACCAAAGATTTAAAGCATAAATTCAATAGATTTAAGTGCTAAATTCAAGGAATGAACAATGCAAGGCATCCATAATACCCGTAGATATTTAGTTTCCACAAACAAGTTGATAGTTTTGCACACAGGTGCATAATATGTGACCATTTGCACAATAGAATCAATGCCTACTTCAATAAACTTATTGAACAAGTCATCCATAAACTGTACATCCCTGTATTTTCCAAGAGTATCCACTGCTTCCAAGAAGAATGGACCATTCTCTGATGACACCATGAAATTGACGAGGGGATGGGTGTTGTTTATGTCTATCCATCAAAAACAATACTAAGACGTAATGAGGGCCATGTTGATTTAATAGGTGTAAGGAGTTTATCCACCTCCTTCTTTGCATTAACCAACACTGGTTCTCAGCTTCTCCGAACTCAAAGGTACATACCCAATCGGAGCTTATTCAATTAGAGCCCGACACATCTCAATAAATAAAGGAGAGTAAGCAACATTAAATGAAAGGAAATTGAAGTAGAAATAGAACCCTATGGTAAGATCCATCTCATCCCACAACTCTGCTTGAAAGATTTGTTCAATGAACCACTAGGAGTGTGCCTCTTGCTTGTTGCTCTCACTAGGTCATTGTCAAATTCAAACCCATTCCCACTTATACTACATGACTTCCTCAAATATGATATAGAATCCTCATCTCTATGTGTCTAGCATGTTGTTGCCATGTTTGCCTCACCAACATCATCCTCTTTAGCCATGCTTTTTCTTGGGCTCTAAGAAGCTTTTGGACATGCTCCATTCCCTCTCTTGAGGCCCAACAAATGGCCATTGACACAGAACTAGGTACTCTTAAATTCAAAATTGTAAAATGAGAATCTCAAATAGCAATTTACACCACCATTTCCCCCCCAAGCACTGGTCTTCTAGGTACATATTTCAAAAGTGGGCATTTGTGTCTTCTTATTGGAGATTTATTTCCACCAATGGTGTCTCCATTTACAGTGGAGAGAGCACTAACAAAGGATTCTACAACACTTGGACATGGAGAGGAAGGAGGAACACCAACAAGAACATTTTTCCCCTTCTTTTGAGTAGCTACCCTTGATGACCGAGCCATAGTTTCGATGGAAGAACACTTAGTTGTAACAAAACTCAAAAATGACAAGCTCAAAAAAAAGAATGTCGATTTATCATGCACCAAATGCCAAGAATCTCGAGAGATATGTTAATCTCCACACAGTATTTGCCTCCTTGTTCAAATGGTGAATGATTGTGGGGCCAAACCATGCCTTTAGAGCAACTTTAAATCTTAAAATGCATTTTAGTGTATTGTTTTTACTGCCCATGTTTCAAACATGCAAGACCTGTGTGTACAATATGTGTTGGATACATGTCTGGAACAAGAAATGTATCTAAAGCATGTAAATACATGGAACCCACATATCTCGCCTATCCACATGTCTAACACGTGGATAGGAGATATGAGGGGTCTACGCCGTATCTTGTATCTTAGATAGTAAATAAAGATAAACCATAGCCATGAACATAACCATAATAATGCACCAAATTTATCGATGAACTTGAGTGCCAAGAGAAAACCCACGAAATAGTCCTCTAGTATCTCAACATATCAGTGGAAGACAAACACGCAACCTATCCTTATCTTCCATGCTTCAACCTCCATGCTCCATTTAGTCCATTACAACGATACAACATCAAGCCCTTAAAGTGAACAGCATAGCAGCAGCAAACCTATCTACAAACTCAATGTGTCCTTATATAGAAAATGAACACACTCAACTAACTTCCCACTAAGCTGCTTAGAGTAAATGTCTACAACCAATTAATCTTATTAATTGCCTACCACTAAGTTGGCATGGTCAAGTATGATCATTGATACATAAAGTACAATGCAGTTAGTTCATAGAGGTAAAACCCCTATAACACTAGGAGTCCAAAACCTTAAGCCTCTCAAATAGTAGGTGTCTTGGAACTGTATTGAAGGCTTTGCAAACGTGACAAAGCATAAATGTACCTTGTGTTTAGTTGCCTTTGCTTCCTCGAGGATGGTTGCAAGAGTTAAAAAAATGGTTCCTTCTCAAGCATGCTTGACCTTTGGCCCACAACTTCTTCCACTCGACCCATTTGGAGATGAAGTCATCTAGTGTTGTGGCTAAGAATTTGTCCATAGTGTACTGTGTGCTCAGTCATGATGGTCCAATAATTACCCAATTCATTCTAATCCCCGGATCTATGAATGGGACAAATGATATGATACATCCAAGAGGGGAATACCCATCCCACATCTTATGAGAGGATAAAGTGCCATGAAGCGAAAATTCAAGCAAGAAATGGCTTAAAAGGCACTAAAATAAATCATAATGAAGTATTGAAGCATAGTGTGCAATCAGAAAAGTGTGATGTGCCTACGATGCTTATTTTGCATCTTTTACCACAAATGAATTTTAGTATTGATGATGCCATGCTAGATAAAAAAAGGGGGGTTTCTTTATATACTTTTATTATGCTTTATATACTTTCCTTGTCACCATATAATAAAGTTAACTACATCATACTGAGCAAGTGCTAACTTACTTCGAAAAAATGATCCCTGGATGTCAAGTACATTGCATAATAAGGCACAATGTATGTGCTATCTATGGGCCAATTAAACTATCAACTAGGTGTGATGAAATGTTGTTGGAATCATACATGAACAAGATGCAAGGAGGCATGAACATGCAATTTGCACATTATCCACGCAATATATAAACATGTTAATCCTCTTCAAAGAATGAGGCAAAGTGATATATATATATATATATATATATAACATCGTGCAAATTGCAACGTTTATTGAAACTTTTTTAGCCACGCTGAGATCACAAGGACACAATTATACTCAACAATATTACATGCAACTTGTTGGAGATATGTTGGCTAACGTTGACTTGTGGCTCCAATGGCCCTTAAAAGTCATTTATTAAGCACCCTTGATTGTTAGTTGTGGAGTCTGGACTACAATGGTGTTAGTGGCCCACCTCAAGTTAGGGTCCACATCATTAGAGACCCTAACATCTATTTATAAAGTGGCCTCAGCCTCATTTGTACTTGTCTCACTTGAGCAAATATATCACTACTGATATTATCGTGGAAGGTACTTATTATGCCCAAACAATTCTTGTGTTATAGGTTTTTTTCATTATGATGTGTAATTATTAGTGTATTGGATTTCAATATAATGTAAATCACACATTAACTTGTCAATTGGGTTTAGTTCGAGTGGTTGGGAGGAATGATTGTTATCCTCCCCACCCAAATTCAATTCCCGCAAGTGACATGTTCAGCTCATAACGAGTGTATTGTTGTATTTGCTTCGAGCCTTGTTGTTGACCAGCGTTGTGCCTTGAAGATTCTAGGGTTTACACTAGGTACCATCCTCGAAATGAGGGGAAATACTAGAGGGTTTTCCCCAGGCAATGTAACCTGGAAAATAAATAACACATTAACTATCCCAACCATTTTTATCATGGTATCAAAGCAAACAGCACTGCCCTGTATTGTGATGTATGCATGAGGGCAACAATGATCTTGGCACAAAAAAGCCTCCATCAATTCTGAGCGCATTATCCTAAGGCAGAGATCTTATATTGTTGCAAAACTTCTTAAGATTGAAAGAACATCTTGAGAGCTTTCAAAAATGAGGATAGGTATTTTGAGCAATAATGGGGGAGATATGGTGTTTGAAAGTTCACCTTCTGAAACTCTCCATTTCGCTAATGAAAGATAGGGATCTATCTCGAGGCAAGAATATATCATTTCCCAATCATTTGATTTGGTTCACTCCAAGGCTATTTGAAAGAAACTTTTGAGAGATTTCCAAAATGGGGTCTTAATAGAGGTTTTAAGCAATATTGAAGGAGAATTAGTCTTTGAAAATTGATCTCTTGGATTTCCTATTTCACTAACAAAAAACCATGCTCAATCTGGTGGCAAGAATATCTCCCCACTCAGTTGTTTGATTGAGTTAGCTCTAGTGCGATTCAAAATAAAATTTCAAATCTTTCCAGAATGAGGTCACAATAAAGATTTTGAGTAGTTATGTGCTAAATATGACCTTTGAAAGTTAACCTTCCAGTACCACCCACTTTGGTAACGAAAAATTGTAAACTACATTGAAAAATGCTTTTCTCCCTATTCAAACATCCAATTGCTGCACTTCAAAAGGGAAATGAAAAAGAACTTAGTGATGCATCTTTTGCTAAAAAAATTAGGTTATTTGGAGTTGGTGTATGTGATTTTTAAATCATAAAGTGAAAGTTTAAAACATGACTTTATTAAAGGGAAAAAAAATTACCTTAGGGTAAATCTAATTTAATTTATTCAATGGAGGAATATTCAACTTTTGAAGGTCACTTTGAATTTTGTTCAGTGCATTATCTCTAATTTTAAAGGAGCCACATACACTTTTCATCTTTTCATCTTTGCAAGGGCTCTCCCACTCCATGCGCCTCACCCAAACATTTTGCACCTTTCGACCTCGACATTGACAGTTGCAGAATACCTGTATATCTTTCATTATGGATAATCATGACAAAGTATCTTTCATTATGGATAATCATGACAAAGAAGTAGTATTTCTCTGGAAATGTCATGAGAACATTACTTCCATGTAGAAAACCATTGCCAAGCTTAATGAACAGGGTTATCTTTTCCAAGATTCTAATACCCAACTTCACAATAAAATTGTTTCTTTGGAAGATGTTTATGCAAGTCAAGGGAATACCATTTCTCAATTTTTAATTTGGTCACCTCTGTACAAGATGATACTTCCAGTATTCATGAGAAAAACCTCTCAATGGGGGAAACTAATATCCAACTTTATGATGAGGTCAATTCATTAGAGGACTCTATTACCCAGCTTCTTGAGGAGGTTGTCTCACTTTAGGATAAAATATGTCTTTGACAAGTATCAAGCCTTGAAGCATAATTAAGACGTTATCCTTCTCTCTTGGACGAGGACAACTCCGTCCAATATTTGCATCACTTCAACCAAGAGCTTATACAAGAAGTGATTTGAAAAGTACTAAAGGTCACTTAGAGGATTTTGTTAGCAAATTGCACATTTCTGCTTTTGAGAAGCATGATGCACTTGTTGAGAGATGGATGCTTCATATTAATGAACTTGAAGAAACTTATGCTTGTGACCTTAAAAAGCACTCAAATGAATAAAAGATGAAGAAAGCACTACTTCACAATGTGATTGACAAGAAGTAGTATGTCCTTTATTGAAGAATCTAAACCTTCTTTTGCATCTATTTGTGCACTAACGGCTACCCATTGATTGTCATCCCTTAATTTTGAGTGGCATACTATAGGTGTTGGTTCCAAATTAATTCAACAAATGGGTTATACAGGTGATGGGCTTGGTAAACAAGGACAAGGTATTCTTCCTCGTAATGAACCTAAGATGAGTCCAGTGATAGCAACTACAAGCCTTTAATTATTTGAGATTTCGTCATCAAATGCAAGTCACCCTAATCCCTATGCAATTATTCCTTCGCAAGAACATGGTCCTATACTCTCTATTGATTCACCCATTGTTGATATGTCAAAACTTGAATCCACATCTTCTAATGATTCTTCTACTATTGATTTGCAAGAACCACATCTTACATAATCCTATTGATTAGCTGGAACCAAATAGATCACCATCCATATCTCAAGCCATATCAACATCATCATCCTCGTGAGAAGAAACATTCTCGCTCTCCATTCAAGTATCAAATTTTGAGTGCCATATTTATTGGTATGATAATAGTTCTTATAGATCATTGGTTAAAAAGCATAGATGGCAAAATTTTGGATCGATACCCACTATGAGGATTCATTGTCGATCATATTATTGATTGGTCCTAGCTATATTTGAGCACTCGTTTGAGGACTTCATATCAACTTGTGTCATCCACTGTACAATCCTAGAGTCCTCACCATTCTCTTTGATTGATTGACCCTAGCAACAATCTTTGCGTCTAACAATTTTGATGGCAACCTTTAAGTGTTTGCTTGTTTTTGGCACATACACTTTATGATGGGAAGACCATCTTGTACATTGTGGCGTTTTAAGGACTTGTTCAACCTTTTGATCGTCAAGAGTGCGATGAGGGTCTTGGTTTGGTTTGCTTCCTTTAAGCAATCATGTTCATTTTCAACACTCTTTCCTTACTAGCATCTTCATCGAATCACTTCCAGCTTCAACTTGCTCTTCGCCATCTTTTATATCATTTTTGGACATTGTTGTTTGACAACATTGCAAGATTTGAGTTCCACAATCTCACTGTTTGTGTTGCTTGGGCATATGGTCTTGTATACTTGGATTTGTGTTTCCTTGAATTTACTTGTTCCAAAGAGGTTTGTGTGAAGGTGGTTTTTGGGGACTTAATCTTGAAGCATGACTCTTTGTTCTCTTCGTTGATTCTAAAGAGGTTTGTCTGAAGGTTTTTGTGGAGGCTATAGTGTTGCAAATTGACACTCCATTGAGAGTTGTTTCACCTTGTGATAGACAGGATGTTGTAAAAATTGGTCTCTATTTTATTTCCTACCAAATTAACATTAAAGCGAGATTATTATAATGTTTATTTCAATTTGGCCAATTTCTAGTTTACCGCATATTTCCCAAGTGTATATATTAAGGGGGGGTGTTGGGATGTAGCATTTACTTGGTCAATATCCTTTATGCCAACTTTCATTATTTGTAAAAAAATATTGGAATTTGGTAGAAGATTTGTATCTGATGTTTTGAGCTTCTAAAGCAAAGCTCATCTTTAGGATTTTTGGATGAGAGAGTCAAGTAGATGAAGGAAAAGCACTTGAAATAAATAATGGTCAATCTCCCATTTACCAAGGTAGTAGTCAAGAACTGATCATAATTTATTATTTATTTCTTCAGTGTTTGGATAAATGGTTTCCACATTTCGCTTATCTTCCACCCATCTTCTTTGTTTAGCTTATTGCTAAGCATCTCAATCTCTAGCACTTCTCTCATGCATCTCTTAACATAGTGGTCAACTATTCTAGTCACCCTAGCATCCTTAATACAAATATGGTGTCCTATCTTACATGAATGTTCTCTGGGAGTTGATCTTTTGATTCAACTATTTGCAATATCTACACCATGCTCTTTTACCCTAGTTTGTATCAAGCACCCAATTTCACCAATATCTATCTTGCCACGAGAGCATGGGATGGCATACACTCCCTTGTGATGTTTAGCATTCAACATGACTTTTCCAAAGTCTAGCATTTTCCTTAATGTGTTTATCAAGGTGAAAGACACGTTGATTTGTTTCTTCTTGATAACCCTGGCAATTTTGTTGAAAAAACACCATGAATATAAGGCAAGATAATCATTAATCTATCATCTCAATTCCTCTACCTATCCCAATGCCATTCTCAAGCTTTTCAAAAAGCTTTTCATATTTTCTCCTCCCCATAGTCATTCTCTTTCGAAATTGTTGAGAGATGTTTTAATTTGGGTTCCACATGCTCACTATCTGAGATTATAAAGACTTGGGTAGGGAGAGTGGTTAGGACCCCTAGTTGATGGGAAGGGTGATGATGCCATTCTACATGCAAGTATATATCAATGTGGGTCTTTTGTCAATAAACCTGGTGAGCTAGAGACCCATCAACTTTCTTGGAAATTAGAACATCCACGAATGGTATATAGTTCCTTTCTTCCGCTTCCATGGTGAATTTGATGTGCTTTGATTGACAATCCAATTGTTCATAGTACCTTTCCAAATCCACTTCTCATGTGGCTTGAAAGGGAACAAGTTGAGGGTAACTTTCTCGATATTTTCCATGTATACATTGACTACAACCTAAGATAGAGAGGATTCCATTGTGATCCCATCTGTTTGTTTAGAAATGACACCATGAAAGATGAGATAAGTAGACTTAAGGCAAATCCTTACCAAGCTTGCAATTTCTTGATCCATAATGTGTTCAATAATATCTATCACTTAATCCATTGGCACCCTAGTATAAAAAAACAAGACAACATCAAAGTTGACAAGTATATCCTTCTCTTCGACTCTTAAATTACTCTTATTGTTTACGAAATGTGTTGTCTTTCCCAACTCAATCTTAAGTGGGGAAGTTGGAGATATGTCGGCTAACCTCAACTATGGCTCCAATGACCCTTAAAAATCATTTATTATGCACCCATAGTGCTTCATTGTGGACCACATTAGTGTTCGTGAGTACCCCCTTGGTGTACCACACCTTGCATTAGGGTCCATAACATAAGTGATCCTAACACCTATTTATAAAGAGGCCTAAGCCTCATTTGTAATTATCTTACATGAACAAATATCACTATTGATATTAAATTAAGAGGTACTTATTGTAACCATACAATTCTTGTTTTATGGGTTATCTTCGTTATGATGTGTGATTATTAATGGATTGGATTTTACTAATGTTAATCAAACATTAATTCTCCCTACCATTTCTAACACAACTTCTCTTGGTATTCTTACAAGTAGTGGCTCTTATTATTCTTTTTTTAGAAAAAATTACTTATATCATATAGTAAACAAAATATGCACGTAGAAAGGAGAGATTACCTTATTGCAACCAACATTGCAATAAGGTCCAAATAGGCACTAATAGACACATTTTTGGCATCTTGATATGGGTACTTACCTCATCCAAACATAACTTCTAAAAAGCAGAGGCGGTACTTATAATTCCTTCAAAAATACCCTTACAATGCAATTCCAAAGAAAATAAAGTGGTGATCCATATGCAATGCTAAGAATCCATATGCAATGCCAGAAGTCAACATAAATATTGGGGATGAACAATTTACAGTCTCTAATCAAAGTTGCCCCTTGGTGGATGATACACAGAAACAGGCATGAAAAATTTTATTAAGTTAATCTCCAACATCGAGGAGCAAGATGGGACTCAAAGAAAATGTGTTTTGATAGACTTAGTTCTGTCACAAGAGCATTTGTCATCATCAAATCCACTTTTAGCAAGCCTGGACCCTCCTAAAAGACCCTAATACAACACTAAAGAAGCAAAAATTCAGTGTTTATAGGATACCTTCTAAGACCACACATTGCTCATGCAAGTAATCCATCAAAACTCAACATCCGAAGAAGACCATCTTGCTTTCAATATTGGGGCTAATGGTATCTTTTATGCATAAGGAGACATAGTTTCTAAAATATGGGCTTATCATAAGACCACAACCAATCACATCAAATGGGGTCTCGGAAGGTGTTATTCATTTTTGGGAAATCCTCATTTATTATAAGGTTTTGTAAACAAATAGTCACTCTGTCAAAAAACAATAATGCTTTAGCTTGAGCAAAAGTTGTCCAATGCATCCAAGACTTGTGATCAACATCCTAAAGATCTCACCATAGAAAAAGTCCTTTTTTACCGAGTCTCCTTTCTTGAAATCTGAAAATTCTGCAATCCATTAACCTTGAAGCTTCCAACCCAAGATAGGACAAAAAGGGAGGTCACAACCCCTTTCGTTACCTAAAAAATCCAAGGAAAGCCATTTCGCAGTAGATCTCTAAGCTTTCCCAAATACTCCTTAGAAAAATTGACCCCTAGATCTTAAAAGATGTGGAGCAGCAATAATATCATATAAAGCAAATCGACCCTACACTTTGTAAATGTGAATGGCCTGCATCATCATGTGAACAAGTTTCTTCCATGGGGCATCGCCCTTAATACAACGAACTACCCACTTTATCACCAAGATCTTCCCTTGTGTGAAAATGTCGATAAACCCCAAGCCACCTTCTAACTATGGAAAAAATACATATATGCTAAGTAACCATTGGAAGGACCCTTTTCCCCCCAAAACTTGGCCCAAAGGAAGGACCTTAAGATCTTTTCCAATTTACCAAAATGAGACTAGTTCAAAAACCCACAAGAAACATGATATATGTGAGTGAAGAACCTTGGAAATGGTAGTTAGCTTACCTTCCAAAAGAAAGATCTTTAAATTGCCACTATTGAAGCTTAAACTACAATCTTGTCAACCACCTTTCTAACATGGAGGAAGAAACTCCAATTCCCAATGGAATTCCTAAATATCTCAAAATTACCCCAGACTAAATATGCTTATGAGTGTGAAGAAATCAATCTCAAAATTACCCTAGACTAAATATGCTTATGAGTGTGAAGAAATCAATCTCAAAATTACCACCAACTAAATATGATTATGAGTGTGAAGAAATCAATCTGAAGGGTGTTCAACACCAACAAGCCGTAACTCAAATTTGTGGTCACTGACTCACTAGCCATTGCACATGAGGCTACGCAAAATATATCAAAACAAGACAAAGTGGACAATGGCAAACCGAGGTCCATGCACACTAAAAGCAGAAAGTCATCAACAAAATGATTGTCAATCACTTCCCTATCCCCCAAAATCCTAATTCCACAAATACGACCATGCTATGTCACATGGTTCGGGTTCGCCAAGGATTAGGTTCGATTCAGGCTCGAATTTTCGACTGCGGTTTGGTTGAGGTTCGACTTCAGGTTTGACTCTAAACATTTAATATATATATATATATATATATATATATATATATATATATAATAGTAATATAATAAAAGGATTACAAATACACTTGGCTGTAATATAATAAAATCACTATGTGTGCCATTAGTTGTAGCCCATGGGAGCCTGGAGACACATTTGATGGATGTATGTCTGTTCGAGGGCACATTTCATTGGTTGAATCGAACCGAACTCGAACCTCATCCGAACCTAAACCTTGTTTTGAGGTTCGCCGAACTTCGAACCTCAAGGTTCAGGTTCGACGAACCCTGTGACATAGCGACCATGGGCATTAGCTACTTCAAGAAGATATCCAAGTGAATCAGTTGCCAAAACATACATGTAATTGAGCAAGGAGCAACCTTGTCTAATGGAGTAATGAAGAATGATGTGATCTAATAATGTACCATTCATTACCACCAAACTTGAAGACTTTGGAAAAAAGTGTGCAAACCTCTCTTATAAAACAGAATCCCAATCCCAACTAATTCAACATGTCTAAATTGAATTGTCGGTATATCCTATCATAGGCTTTATAAAAATCGATTTTGAGGAACATGAGATTTTGCTTCGTCTCCCTTACCCATTCCATGCACTCCCATGTAGAAATGATTGTATCCAAAATAAACCTCCCTCAAAGAAAACCAATTTGTTCATATCTAACAATATCCACCACAACTTTCTAGATACACAATGCAAGGCCTTTGCAATTATCTTATATGATACATTCAAGAGTTGGATGGAACATCAACCACCAACAATATTAGCTAAGTTCTGAGGGATTAGCTTAATCAAGCCCTAATTCAAAAACTCAAAATGTCTAACCTCTCGAAAGGCGTCTTGGGCCACCATTAAGAGATCTTCCCCTACAGTTTCCCACAAAGACTTGAAGAATTCATAAGGTAATCGATCCAAGCTTGGTAATTCGCCATTCCTTATTTTATTAAGAACCGCAAATAATTCATCCTTTGAAATTTCTCCACCCAAAGCATCTCTCTCTAAGGGAAATACCATGGTGGGAACTATCTTCAAGCATTCCTTCCTTGTTGGATCGAGTCTAATGATGGTTAGGAAGTGAAGATGCTCTGAAACTGGATGTTGAACATGTTTCTAACCACACTCCAATCTTCTTCAAAAGTACAATTTGGCTTTCTAAGCCCCAAAATTCTCTCTGAAGAATACTTCTACTTAAGGAAGTCAAAGTATATCTTGGAGGGCTCCTCTCCCTCTTGGATCAATGAAGTTGGGATCTAATCCTTGCACCCTTATCGTTGTATTCCTCCTCAAATCAAATGAAATGCTCCAATCTAACAACTCTTGTTGAATATGAGTATAAAACTACTCTTCTTCAAGAAGAGTTATAACTTCTTCAAGATCCTACCTGGCCTACTTTACCTTGTGTATATGATTACAGACTATCATCCTGCCCCTACCCCACCCTTTTGAGTAAACTTCACTAATCATTAAACTGCAACTTCCACCACAAAATCCAACCCCTATCACCATGAGGGTCAAAGACCAAATTCTAGACCCTATGTACCAGTTACTCACATGTCCTCAAAAGCTAAATGGGAAACATTGAGCTTGAAAGGGGTCCTTGAGAACTCATCTTGACCTTGACCAACTAAGAAAGAAGATACTATTGGAAGTTGATATGAAACCAAGAGCATCCATTATGACATCCACCGACCTATGAACTCCATAAAAAAGTGAGACTATCTCTTGGGCCATTAACTCTATCAAGACATGCGTGTATGCACTCTTGCCCCTGCCTTGTATTACACCAAGCAAACCGCCCTCCATAATCAAGAGATTTTTTCTTCCAATTAGGATTAAAGATTTGCAAAGAGGCTTTACAGAAGTTCCATGCTAGCTTCTCAAACCCTAATACAAGAAGACCATGTCCTCCTTCATGATCTTCAATACACTCTACCATATTAATCCAATCAACATCAAGGAGAGAAGAAGCCATTATACAGAGTAAACACCAATTTCTTTACCCTGAACCAAAAAAGTGGCCCAAATACACATGAGAGATGGATTGTGCCATGATCAACCAAGGTTGTAACCGTTGTGCAACGGCTAACACTACTACCCCACTACCAATATGCTTATGTTAGCAAAAAAACCATTCTAGATCTAATTTCAAAGCCCAAAGATTTGACTTCTTGGAGAAACACAACATTAGGCTTTGCTCTCCTTAGAGTGTCTCTCACAAGCATTTTTCAGTGTCACTCACGAGCATTTTTTAGCTTTGGGATAGACATCCCTATCATATTTCAAGACACAAGGGTTAGTTTCATTGAGGAGGGCCCTCATTAAACAACTTAAAACATTTCTCTATCACAAAATGCCCCAAGGTTATGTTGGGGCAAGTGGAAAATTTCCTAGTCAGCTCCTTATATGTATTAAGGAGTGGCATAGCATCTATATCTATGTGTGCTTTCTCTAGACATGAGGCATTGAGTTTAATGTCCTTTAGTTTGTTATATTGGACTTGCATCCCTTCACCTTCCTCCATGTTAGATGCTTGGTCTAGTGAAGGTGGATTTGACGATGCATCTTTACCATTTTCCTAAGTGTTAGTTTTAGGGTAAATTTGTAAAACAATGATCTCTTTTAAATTTCAATGATCAAAAACAACTAGATCTGTAACTCAATCAGAGAGAGAACACATAGTATGTAGATCTATGAAGGACAAGAGCAACTTAAGAGAAAACTTTGATCACATATGAATAGAAACTCAGATCTAAAGATAAAGGTCTGATCTAATGTAACAGTGAACAGATCTGAACATAACAATAGATCTATAAGACTAAAACACAGATTTCAAATCTAACTATTTAGTCTAATCATTTCATCATTGAAACCTTAAAAACATTTCTTGAGATCTACTCAATGCTAGACAGTTCTGTAATAAGAATCAAATCAGATCTGAAGGAGATAAGTGAGATACATACCTGGTACAACCAACTTACCTTGAAGGTAGCACAGTAACCACAGTAGGTGTAGATCCAGTTTAGTATGCTCAGACAAAGGTTCAGTCCATAGATCTATAGTGAATCTCTATACCAAAGAATGAAGGAACTTTTCTTGCCACCAAGCTCAAGGGCCACAGGGAGAAAACACAATCCCAACAGAGGTAAATAAAATGCCCAAAACCCTCACACA
>JZKD02S1799869.1:195847-218245 GCA_000966675.3 Picea glauca | reverse complement strand
ATTATTATTATTATTATTATTATTATTGAATTTATGTGTTTTTAGAAAGAAAAAAATTGGTATCAAAGTTATTAGATGCAAAAATCTTGACACCCCCTCTAAGTGATGACATTGGGTACATTATAGTGAGCAACCTTCTTTGCACAAAAAAGTTGGATCATCTTTTACAGCGTCAAGAAAGATCATACCAAGCGAGTTCATCCTAACCCAAGTGAATACTTTGTTGTTCTCCCATGTGCTTATGCAAGTTTACACCCCTCAACTAGTATAACCTTTCAAAAACACTTTCCACCCCCGCCTGTGTTTCATTCAAGATGTGTTCTCCATAGCACCTCACTTACTAAGCATGCCATAGGTAAGACTTTAAAAGACAAGGTCACAAAAAGGGCTCAAAAAACGGCTTTGAGCATGACTAGAATAAAGGGCCAATTTACTCTATTGTAAGCCTTCTCAAAATCAATTTTAATGAGGATGATATCAATGCCAAAACCTCTAGCCCACTCTACCTATCCACACAATTATGATATTATCTAAAATGAAATGCCTATTGATTAAAGCTAGTTTTCTCTACGTATAATCTTTGACATAATATGCTTTACCCTGGGAGCCTATGCTTTGGCCAAAATCTTGTATGAGACATAATCAACAAGGTAATAGGTCTCCCACTGGTGATAAGCTCGAGGTCACCAATCTTCGGAATAAATTGAATAATTGCTTTGTTGATGGTGTCTCCTAATGATTGATTCCTGACAATTATTGTGTACGCTTGCAACAAGTTCAAACTAACAAAGTAACAAGTCGCCTTATAGAAATTTCATGGGAATTCATTTGACACGAGTAAACAAAGAGGTTGTCAATTCATCCACAACCGACAACTACTCACACAACATTGTTCTAGCTTCTAAAAAAGCTCATATGAGACTACATCAATGCAGGTTTATGACCTTCCTATGTCCTTTCATTAAGCTCTAGGATTGAAAAACAATTTAAAAATGAGATGCAAACTCTTTCTCAATGTCCTTCTATTAAGTGAGTCTTCCTTGAGCCAACCCACAAGCATTTTAATGGCCAAGATTTTTTCCACAACTTCTTGTAACACTGGAGCTTTGAAAATATCTTATGTCAATTGTATCTCATCTTAACAACAAATCCTAGCTCACAACTAAACCCCCTTGGCACTACGAATCCCGTCCACTTTCAAGGGATCCTTGAGCTTAGCCTCCCTAACCTGCAACTCTTCATTAAAAGGGCTATTTTGAGGACGTCAACTCCCCTGATCCAATTCCTCTTTGACAAATTTATTTCATTTCCTCTTGATTGAAGGGAGTAACCCCTCCAAGAAGTGGTGCAGGCTGTCACATCTTCCCACCACCAAGCAATCCAACTAGGCTCTCCTCTCAGCAATGGAATGAGATTCCAGATTTCTAATGCAATTGAGTTCAAACAGCCCTAGTTCTTTAGATCAGAAACATTCATGACATACCAACCTTAATGCATTTGCATCTTGGCGGATCCCCAAGAGATAGAAAAGTAAATTGGCTATGGGTCAGAGAGTAGCCTCCCCAACACCTAAACTGGTCAGGACCCCACACAAACAAAAAATAAGGTATTTTGCTCTAAGAGCATGGCCCTGTTAAGTTGTTTGAGCACTTGCTCATTCCATTATCGAAATTGGACAAATTGAACAAGAATTGTACAAAACCATTCCGTCTGAATTTTTGGGTCATATAACCCAAGTCAATGTTTGACAGCATTCATGCGTCTTTACCTCAGAAAAGAAGTCTGACATGGAGTAGCCCCTCCTTGTCCTCTGGGCATCTACCATGTTGAAATCTCCACAAATGAGGAACATTTGCCATATGGAGTTCCTAAAGAACAAAAAGAAAAGAGAAACATCGGGAAAAGTGCATTAAGTACATGTACACGTACTTTTCCCAAAATAATTGTGATCCATATTTGATAACTGTGCTCAGTGACTGCAGAACCACATAGAAGACATGTAACAATATCAGCACCACCTTTACTGAGATCCAAAGGCCACTGAGATTGTGTTCTCAGTAACAGCAACATTTTGGGGATCAAGAGGGCAGAATAATCGTGACAATAAGATCCAGATATTCTCAGTTCACATAGGGCCACTCTGCATAGGCTGTCATAACAGGTTTATAAATTAAAAAAATTGCCAAGTACATCATGAAGGAACTTTTAAAGGAGGACAAATGCTACTTTACAGATACCTTAATAGACTGAAGTATGAAGCCACCACAAGTCATATAATTCATCTGCTGTGTGAGTGCACCATTACAGGTCAACATATTCCTGTGAAAGATCACTTGGTATGTTCCTCTACTTGATTGTGAAAATACCTAGAATATAATTAGCTGCATGCATGTTCTATTTACAAAGGATGTGTGGATGATAGCTAAGTTGGGATTTTGCATTCATTTGGTAGGATGATAATCAATGAAATTCATCCACAATGCACATACAGTACAGCTTTCATGACAATACTTCACATGGAATGCTTGACCTGCGAAATGAAAGTTGTATAACACAAGCATCTATTTAGGGTTTCCAAACCTTCTCATGGATTCAAAAAGTCATGGTGAGATTTAATGTCCATGAGATAGAACCCAAAAACTATGGGGGTGCTACACATTCTCAGGAACCCTGCCCTCAACTCAATAATGAATTTACACAGAGGTTGACTTGCTGTTTTAATCATGCATTTACAAGAACTAGAAGGCACAAAACATGTCAAAGAACAATAAACATGCCTTTATTGTAAATCAGCCATCTGAAACTGGAACAAATCCCCAAAAAAAATTAGGCTACCTTGTACATCCATATTTGACCAAACAAAATTCAGCAAGCATAAGAATCTGAATAGAATATATCCTGAGCCTATAAATACACATAAGGAATACAGCAAACCCCAAGAGTACCTATGCAATTGAAAATTCTAGTGACAAAATATCTGGGGACCATACCAGGAATCTTAAACCATAAAGAATAGGCCTACAAACTTGCAGTTGTGGTAGAGGAAATGCTTACAAGATTGAGAACAGAGGAAATACAGACTTCTGGCAGCAAAATATGATGCACTTGGGTGGCATTACCCTATCATATGCACCAGTCACATAATAGCAATAAATATGCTTGTTTTGCAACTGAAATAATAGAATGCCACAGTAGCACACATTCACTCTTACACGAGGATCAACTCTGGCAATGTTTTTACATGTTTCAACACCAGTTTTCCTTCATTGATCAAAGGAATGCACCCTCTAATGTTATATGGCATCTGAAGAATGTACAAGAATCAAACCAAATTCTCCTATAATTGCCCATATTATATCCCATTTGTATCTATTACACTCTGAACACTGGCTATTCAGCGGAAATACTAATACATTGGCCTCCTGAACCGAAAACATGAAGGTCACATTATTCGAAGCCTCTTCATGCCACCACAAATCGATATTTACAGTATATATTGAAGTCTCTCATTATTTGATTCACTAGATTGCAGTTGAAAAGCAGCCAATCGGAGCTTAGAAAGAAAACAGCCCTGATGGGCGCTACATATCTTGAAAAGGTTTATCCAAGAGACCACTCCATCAGTCTGAAATGCATTTAAAACCACGGCATATGCAAAGCCACACAATAAACAGTACTGTGCAAACAACAAAATCCAAAAGGAGAACAACCCTGACATTGCGCCACCACATTCTCTGTGCAATCTGCTGACCTTTAGTTCTCATGCTAGCAGTCCTCTGCAACGACAGAGCTGAAGCACCTCCAGTATTTCCATCCACCGTAACCTCAAGCTTCTGACCATTATCCAATGGCCTGCCGCTGCTCTCCATCATGATCTCTCTCACCTGGGTCACTTGATCCCTCACCTTTTTCTTTTCATGTTTGTTCGCCTTCAACATCAAAGGCGATATAGAGCAGAGAGATTTCTTATCCTTTCTAGGCTTGGAATCAGGTTGGGGTTTCCCATACAGTGGTGCCGAAGCAGTGGGGGAGCAAACCTCGGTCTCGGTCTCATCCTCTTCCTGGCGGGCACTTGCTGCTTCTTCCTCCATCCTAATCTTTTCGGTCTGGGGGATCCCGACCAGTGGGGCAACCAGGCGTCTAAATGTGGGGGCAAAATCATCGCCCAGGCCACAACCCTGCAGGGTTTCATCCTTACTATTTAACAAACCCTTGGCCTTCAACAGTCTCTTGAACTCATCCCTCACCTGCTCTAAAAATGCAAAAACCTTAACTTTCCCAAGGGCCTCATCAACTATTGCATAATATACATATTCAGAATCCATGAGAAAACTGTATCTTCTGTTTTTAGTGGTGTGCGTGAATCTGCTGTGGAATTGAGGGGCTCCATCTAAGCATTCAACGGCTATTGCCTGGAGCTCCGCGTCCCCTAAATCATTGTATTGGGCGACAATTACTGGGCCTCTCGACACACAAAAATAATACACCAGGTTTCGCAGAGACTCCATCAATATTTCTTCTAGTTATTATCACCAATCAACCTCTTTCTGAGACCCGAAAATGATCTTAAGTATAAGGCTAAAAACGTATAGAAAGGCATACAAACCTGGAAAATAGAACCAGAGACCGTCCAAACCAATCCAGGCTTACGTTTCTGGGGAAAAATCAAATGGCCCACCTGCATAATCGAACGCGAGACCGATCGGAGACAATCTTGGACGGGTCACGGAATTACGAATTTGTGAGTTGCGACGAAAGTGTTTGTCGAAATCCACCTGCGTACCAGGAAACCACAGGATGTTTTCCGTCTCATTTGGCCAAGGTCAGAGAGGGAAACACGTTTTGACAGCGAACAACCCGTCTGCTTCACTGACAGCCGCCGTCGGTTTCATGAAAGGATATGCCAATGGCAGACCCTATTTTCCCTAGGGCTTCAATGGAATCTGCCTACATACTTGATTTTCAATTTTCGGACCTATCTGTCCATCGACGACCTGTCCAGAGCAAAGTAGAGTAGGTGGCTCGCGTCTTTTGACGAGGATCGCGAAATTGATGGGTTTCGGCCTCGCTGGACCCACCCTCCGTCCCGTGGGACCCGCGGACTACATTCGAAACCGCGTTGCGTCGTTGTCCTGGAAAAGAAAAGTCGGAATGAGTCTCGAATGTCCACACTGTCTTTGACGTGGCTATACACCCCATCTCACCGGCGAAGATGCAAAGTGAACACGTAACGCTTAAGGCTGGGTTCCACATTTAGTACCTTTAAGAATTTTATCTGGATGGAATATTGTTTTTAAATTTTATTAAGGTGATTTCATTGGTAGAGTCTAAGAAAGTATATTTATAGTATTTTTTTGAATTTGAACTTGTAACCATTAGGTCCACTCACGTTGTATATATTATTTTCACATATAATTTTGTTAGATGTTTTAGAACTTTTCAAAAAATAAAAACATTCAATTGACATTTATAAAGCGTATATTGTCACTTACCCCAAAGCTTCATTAGTACTTCAATTTATATCTTTCATTTAAGAATAGATTCATCAAACTTTAGTGTCCATACATTGTAAAAGTTCTTCTATACAACTCATACTTTTTTCGTTTTAACTTCACATTAAAAACAAATCATTATATTTCCTAAAGATATTAAACGTTTCAAAATTATTTCTTAGAAACTAAGATCAAACAACATTTTGTATTCAAATGCTCTCACTATGATACTTCCATTGTATTTTTAGGAATTCCATTGTTTCTTTAAGGACGTGCATGGCTCCCTTTAGAGTTTCATGGCCTATTAGCATCAAAGATGCGTAACCATTTTATTTTGCAAGATACTCAACCTGCATCTAGCACCCTATAAGGTTGACTACTCCCTTCTTCTAACATTTTTACATAGTTAGTATAAAAATATCCTTAATGAACATTAATGATAACTTCGTAAAATACTATGCATCTAGTAATATCATCTGCCTTACATTCATTAACCCTTTTACATCTTTTTACATCGTTAGCATAAAAGTATCCTTAATCAATATTAATAATAACTTCGTAGCATCTACTAATACAATTCGCCTTACATTCATTATGCACTTTTTTGTGATCATAAATGTTAAAAGTTTTCCCGCTACCATAAGATACCTCTTTTTCTATAAAACTCTTTTCTTTATGAGTGTGTTTGATGTTTCTTACTTTAATGAATTAAATTTTTTGATTTCAAATAAGATTTTTAATATTTATGTAATATATAAAAGTATACTTAAACTAATGTTGTCAAATCCTATTTGTAGGGGTATAGATCAATTGATAAGTGTTGTGTAAATGGAAGGAAATATGTAAAAAGGGAGGTTTTGATTCTTACCCCAATTTACCCATGCCCCATGCTTGCGGGCTATGTAGACGCACCTGGAGGTTATAGTGGTAGCAGACGGGAATCGACTATGTGTCACGCAAGTACGAGAACCGCCCAAGTTGTCGATTCTACTAATACAAAAAAAAAAAGTTGTCAAATCCCGCTAACGCGATTGGATTTTTGAGGGTTTTGTTCTGTGAGGCGGTCAAGGTTCGAAACTCGCAATAGTCAAAAGGAGACACCCAAGAAAATTCAGCCATGTTCAGGGTTGGTGTGGTCTAGGCTGGATGCAATCCTCGAATGATTTTGACAACTTAGATGCCATTGGGTCACAATTTCTTAGACCACGGGCTAGTCTCACAGGTCATGGACACACTAGCAAGCAAAACAAATGTATGGGATTAATGCTAAATCTTACTAGAAAGTACATGATCTTATTGGAGGTAGTCTCACGGATAACCATAAGGGAAACTGGGTTTCTTAAGAATACTACTTAGATTAAAATCGTCTTCTGGTCTTTGAGTATGACCTGACAACTTATGATTAGCTAAAATCTCATCTTCCTCGAACATAAGGAAATAGGTTAACGATTCAAAACTCAATGGCATCTAGCAGGAGTGGAAGTATGCCCCCTTACAAATCACCACCTAGTTATTTCAAGTAGGATGGTTTTTCTTGAATAGCAGTGATGAGTGGAACAACATTCACAAATAGCGACCAATAATAACTATTATCATTACCAATTAACAATTAAATTATAATAAATTTTGCTACCAATAATAACTATTATCATTACCAATTAACAACTAAATTATAATAAATTTTGTCACCCTATCATCTTATTTTATCTATTAAATTTCTCTTTTCACTACGAATGTATACCTATACCTACTTTGTTTACCTATACCTACTTTGTTGACAAAAATCACTCTAGCATTCACCCTAACCCTAAAACATAAGTTGAAATTCTATCCCTTGACTCGTAACCATGAAAACATTTTTGACGAATTCATAGAATGTATGATATAGAAAATTTGAAGGTCGAGACCCATTCAAATGGTGATCCCGTATTCATGTATGTTACCCGTCACCATGGAGCAAATATTGAAATTCTACCGATTCATAACATATCATTACTAAACTTTACGAATTCATAGGATTTATCATTAGAAACGTTTGATTCCACTTTACGAATTCATAGAGTTCATCATAAATAACGTTTGATTATACACTACCAAAACATGGATTCAAATTTCAAATACTTTGAATTCATTCTTGTAAACCAATGGCTTCTTGTTTCACTTCCTTATATTCTACTCTATTATTATGACATTTTGAAAGAAGTGCACTCAGATGATAAGTAGGATGAGGTAAGAAGCAACCGATAGGTAGGATGAGGTAAGAAGGAACTTGTGTTATCTTTGATATCATAAAAGGGAGAATTACAAAACCATGATTAATAGGAGTCATTATCAAATCAATGGAAAATTTGTGATCAAAGATTTTATCATCAATTACTTATAGTAGCCTCGTGTAAAAATCTTAATAAAAATCACACCCAAGATATTAAAGATACTAATTTGACTCGAATTTATCAAGTAAGCAATATGTGTATTACAAACTATCCACTCCCCTCTTAAGACTTGATTTAACTTTTTTGAAGTATGGTTACAAGGACGAATTTAGGGCTTTTAATGCAAACAAACATGGTCATCTGCCTTATTATGAAACATAACATGGAAAAAGTGGCAACAAGCAATATGTTGAACACATGGTCTAGAGCAATGAGTCGTCCAATGCTTCCTAGAGCCATAAGAAATATGACCCATATAACTTATATAGTAAAAAGTAACGCAAAACATTTGGGGACGAGATGTTTCAATGGTGATTAATATGCTTGTGATCAAAGAAAAATCATGGCAAAGATTACAATCATGGTCGCCTATCATGACATCAAGAAGCATTACGTCACATGTCGATGACAATGATTATTAATTTGTTGATATTGAACTTCCTTATGGATTTGTCGAGAATTAAAATCACACATAATTTACCAGGTAAACAATGCCAAAGTTTATTGGTGGTAAGAGAGGCTTTAACTCCTCGAAGGCAAACATGAGATTCGATGTTAAAAGAAAACCCATTTTCACACACCACATATCCAAACAAAAAAGCACCATTTGTTTGAATACCACATATCTTACACTATGCAATTGAATGAAAGTTACTCAGAGGAAGCGTAAGGGATGGGATGTAGATGTGGAGAAGAAATCTACGAGCATAAATTTTATTTCCTGCAAAGATTCATCCACCACAAATCCAAAGGGAAGATCGTCGTCTGATTGAAAACCACATGTCATCCACCATTAATTGAATGAACATTGTTAGAGGTTAAGGGATGGGATGTCAATGTGAACAAGAATGTTATGAAACTAAAGTTTGATTCCCGTGAGTACTTCTCTACCATGTGTCCCAAAGAAACATCATCATCTGATTAAAAACTAAATATCATCCACCATCGATCGAATGAAAGTCGTTGTAGGTTAAGGGTGGGATGTTGATTTGGAGGATAAAATTATGAACATAAACGAGAAAAAGCTCTTAATTTCCATATGTGTTTCACCACATGATTTGTGTCTATTTGTGCAAATACATAATTGTTTCTTTTGTAGGTGAGATGAAAAGAAGTTGACTCCTCGTAGTCAAATCTTACTCGTTGAAGAAATCTGTCAACAAAAGAATTGTGCCCTTGTTTGTGTTGTTGTTCACATTTGAGTAGGTGGCACTACTTAAATAATTAACAAACGAAAGAAATAATTGGTCTAAAGACAAGGCCTAGTATAATGATTACTGGACTCCACCCACCATCATAGCACATTGGCTCCTCCATTTGCCGTGGAGACAAGATGGCAATTAAGATGAACAGGCTCCATCTTTTCATTTGAAATCACACTACAGAGAAAGGTGGACAAGGATGAGTGGACAAACAAGATCCTTGTGTAAAATGGGTCCTTTTATCTCAAATAATGCAAAATGGGGTCTAAAATTGTTCGAAATCCATTTTGGGGGGAAATAAGGGATGGAAACTCAATGTGTTTTATGAGAAGATGTTTAGGAACAAAATGAGCCCTTGGGGAATTATAAGGACCTTAATGAAGCTAGACATATTAAAAAGAGTGGTCTTGCAAAGATTAATAAATATCAGATGGGTATCGGGGAAGTGCAAGACAAGGAGGACAAATGGAAGAGGAAAAAGTGGAAAGCACCATACCAATGATTGGAAGGAATGAAAAGTGAGCTTCATGAGAGACTATGTAGAAAATTGATAAAAAGGTTGATTCCAAGAAGACAAGGTAATGATAAATGAAGATAAGGTATGTCTGGATCAAGAATCTACATGGACCATTGATTTCATAAGAGGTTAAGGAAGAAATGGAATAAATATGGGTAAAAAATTGAAATCTAACACTAGGGGAAATTTTAGGGGCTAAATTTCGCCCATGGGCTAATTTTCCATGTTTTTCCCCAAAAAAGGATTCGTCGATTTCCATTTTTTTTAAAATTAATTCACCCAAATTCTATAGGATAGAATTATTTTACCTTAAAAATCGCCAAAATTGTATGACTACAAGGAGAACACCTTCTTGCGGAGGTTTTTACAGAACCTCCCCGAAAAATTTATCCCTTGGTTGTTTATAGTGGAGGTTGTTAGCAGACGCAGGCGCCTGAAGGTTTTTGCGGAGTTTTTTTTTTTGGTGCGCCTTTAAGGTATATATGCATCAGTGCATACTTGAACAATACAACACCAGCGCGTCAATGTCCAAGAGCACCACCATACTTTATAATTAAAAATACATGCATCAAATAAATCGCACCGGTATCGTTGAACATTAAGCATCGATGTGTCTCACTGTCGTCAGGCACACCGCAGTAGGATAAATAAAAAAAAATTACCACATCGATTTTCATTGTTAGTATGCATCTCGTGCTTCCAAACTCTCACGCAAGCATTGGTGCTCACCTTCCTTCCTAAGACGCCTTGTTTTCGGTGTTCTACATCGACTTGGATAGCTACATTAGTAGATTCCACGCATTTCCAAATTTTGGAAATTACCACGAATTTTCATTTCTTCTCAACAATGCAACCATGCCTCCTTGGGACATCAGAGGCTAGGTAAATTAGATATTATCTTCCTATTTGCATTTTCATCCAAACAAAATTTGAATTAGCTTGAAATTTGCCATTTTTTTCAAATTTTTTTCCAATTTCAACATTTCGGCTTGCCTTGATGTGGTGCATATTGTGTTAAATTCACAATGAGAACCACCACCGGTGTGTCTCCTCTATATGTACGCATCGTTATCATTCAAGCAAGAGTACCGCGATAAGTTCTAAAAAACAAAGCAGTGCGTCCTTTGGAACGCCCTGCGACCGACACACAATTGGATTCGACCTTCATCAGTACATTTCACTTCATTAACCGCAACACTAGCTTAACGATATATAAATTTAACGTAGCGGTGCACCCAATTTAACCAACCACAATGGTGTGTACACGAAACATAAAGCATCAATGCGTCAATGTTCAAAAACACCACCATACTTTATAATAATAAATACACACACCAAATAAATTGCACCAGTGCGCCTCACTATCGTCGGGCACACTGTCGTAGGGTAAATAAAAAAATGATTACCAAACCAATTTTCATTGTTACAGTGCATCCCATGCTTCCAAACTCTCAATCAACCATCAATGCTCATTTTCCTTTCTAAGACGTTGTTTTTGGTACTCTACATTGACGTGAATAGTTCCATTGGTAGATTCCACACATTTCCAAATTTTGGAAATTGCCACGAATTTTAGTTTCTTCTCAACGGTGAAACCATGCCTCCTCGAGACATAAGAGGCCAGGTAAATTGTTTATTACCTTCCTATTTTCATTTTCATCCAATGAAAATTTCGATTTAGCTTGAAATTTGACATTTTTTTTCCAATTTTGCGCGGTGTGCCTAAACGCTTCGGCTCACCCCAACGCAGTGCATATTATGTTGAATTTACAGTGAGCATCGCCACTGATGTGTCTCATATATATGTATGCACTGGTATCATTCAATCAAGAGCACCGCAATAAATTGTAGAAACAAAGCGGTGTGTCCTTTGGAACGCCCCCAAACCGACACACAATTGGCTTCTACCCGCACCAGTACACTTCACCTAACTACGACATTGCTAACATAACAATTTATAAAATTTAATGTAGAGGTGCCACCATTTTAAGCCAATGCATCAGTTGTATACAGAAACACACCAGGACATATATTGCCTGACTTGTTATAGCGGGGCATCTATTTGGATGCCTCGTTTCCAGTGCTCTATCCTTTACAACACACTGCGATATGAAATGCTTATGCTCCACTATCATGATGGAACCGGTGCGTTAATAGTAGCACATTGCACCACTTCAGCTACAATAACAAAGTTTAACTTAGCGAGGCCCATCGGTCCAACAAACGCACCGATGTTGTAAAGACAACAACACCATGGCAAATTTGCAATAACCAATTAGAGCAATGTGACTTAGTAGGCACACAGTTGCAATCTATGGCGGTGCGTCAATAGTCACGGCAAATTAGTGCGTAAATGTTAAACATACGCATCATGACATGTTTTGAAAAATAAACAACGTAGTTCATCTTTTGTAAGGCCCGATAGCGGTACGTTAGTAATACAATGCACCAGTAGACAACATGTCGGTGCTCTGGTGGACATGGTGCATTATTGCTTTCAGTTTAACAAAGGGCATCGTGAATTTATGCGCCATAAATTTTAGCACTGCGATGCGTCTTTGTTAATGAAATGAACCAGTGTTGTTAAAAGCACTTAGCCGGTGCAGAGCGTCCTATGGAACACATCGCTATGTGGTGCTATTTTTTTGAGATAGCACACCGTCGTCGGGGCGTATGTTTTGTTTGCAACGCACCGATTGTTTTTTAAGATTTTTTTGCAAAAAAAAAAATGGATTTTTTTAAATACATGTCATTTATATATGTATTTGTTTTATAAAGTCAATTTATTTTATCTGTATATATGTGCCTGACAATATGTGTATGTGAATCGGATACGACGATGACAAGAGGAGGTGGAGGAGAAGTGATAGTAGATCAAAATGCACACATTTGTGCATGAGTGGGAGGTCGGGGAGAGGGAGAGGGAGTTGTTCCCTCACCCTATTTCACAACAAACACAAGACCTCATGATGGATATTGGCCTCTTGAAGTTTTATGAGGAGGGTACATCCCTTAGGGGGAACTCTTCATTGTTATAGCAGTTGATCAGTCGCTAGGATCATGTGAGATAGGGGTTCAGGGTCGGTCCCAATCTGTGGTATCATCCCATGGAGGAGGATGTCTATTTCTTCATTGGGTTGTTTAGGAGGGGGGAGTATTTTCCCCATTTCCCTGCGCTACTGCTAGGTGTTGCAAGAGTGATCAGGGGATCAAATTTTGCTCAATTTTCAAAGTGCTCGGAATGTGACGAAAATAGTGCCATTGCGTCTGTCTCGTCTTCCTGATTCCAGCGGTATATTTACTTTCTCAAACGAAGTCCGTATGGAGAAGATATTGCGATCTGTTCGCCAAGGCAAACATGCAAAATTTTTGGATGTTGACTGTACATGTTCGTACAGTTCGTACGGTGACGTGGCAGGGCCGTACGACCGTACGATGGTGACGTGGCAGGTTATTGTTGGTTGCTGGATGGCGAATAGTAAGTTGACACGTGTCCGGTTGATGGTCAATAATAAGGAGACACGTGGCCCAATCCATGGGCGCCACGTGTCCCCCATTTGTTTGGTTCATATTGCTATATAAAATGTAATGGGAGTCCACGGGGTTCGACCCCGGGACCTCCCCCCACATATAAACCTTTATATAACCGTCCAACCAATGCGCCCATAACTTGTGACTTAATATATAACCCAACGCAATTGTTATAAAGTCGTTGCAATATATGAATGGGCGGGGCTCGGGCCGGGGCTTAGCCCCGGCCCGTGGTTATATGAAACGATATGTGACCATGTTGTAAGGCCCAACTAATGGCGCGGAATATATAACCAAGTTTGTATTGTATTCACACACACACACACACACACACACACACACACACACACATATATATATATATACCGTTGTATAATAGCGCGGGTTGAAACATAACCCGTGGGTTTTAACCAATGGTTTAACACGCGCGGGAGTTCCAACGGTTATGGCGGTTTAACCACTCGTTTGCCTAGCCCAAGGTTCCATGCGCCATGTGCCCAGGTGCCGAGGCGGTTAGGGGATGGCACGCCCTTAACCGTCCTACGGTTTGCACCGTTGGCGCGGTTGCGCCCGGTGCTGGGTTTTTGCGCTTAAATGAGCGTGTGAGACAGGTTTGTTGAAGGGGGGTACGAATTGTAGAACCAGAGACAACAAGCTTGAAGAGGGAGACTTCCAGGAGGCCTAACTTCTTCATTTTTCGACCAATTGAGGTGCCGAAAGAGCCCAGACAGGGGTTTTGGGACGCTGGCAAGCCATTGGAGCAGTCGGTTTGTCAGTTTGAGCATTGTAAGACATGTTTTTGATCACTTTTTGAGCAATTAATAATAATGATCCATTGGAAGCTGGACCAGGAGATGTAGCCCATAAGAGGGGTGAACTCCTTTATCAATTGATGTGCACATGTGTTTATGTTTAATGTTAATGTTGTTGTCTATGTGTATTTTGCATAAGTAATCCTTAATTTATGTGTTGCAAATTGATCATGTTGCTTTAAACACATAACATTTCACTTGCAATAATTATTCAAGTTTTTCAAGTCTTCTTCATTTTTAGATCAAAGAGAGACCCATTTGGCATTTGTGTAGAGATATGTTGGTCCATATGTTCATTCAACTTTAGAGTTCCAGGTTCGTGGTGGTCAATTGCAGATATGTCATTTAAGAGATAGGACATTAGGTGTCTATGTCTTATGCTCCCGTCACTGTCACGGTATAGCTCTGATGGGTAGCGCATTAGTTGCTCTATGTTGTATTATGTTGATAGTTTATTGCAGGCACCTCGATTGATTAAGTGGGCAGATGTTTTTTTGAGACAATTTTGTCGTGCATTAGATCATGGTCATGATGTTTTGTCTGGGACGAGAGTCTTCCCATTCGCGTTTGAGTTGTATACACTATTTTTTGAGAGGGTTCATGTCACTCGGCCAAAAGTACCTCGCTTTCCTGCTAGGCCTATGTTTGATGCGCGTATGTGCATGTGGGGGCAGTTGATGCCCAAGAGGGGCCAATTTGAGTTTACCATTACTCTGGTAGATAGGGAGGTATTTGATTTATTGTCTAGCATGGATGATCATGTCCTCGATATTGTAGAGTACCTACATGTGGGGATGGATTGGAGAGCATGTCCAAACATTCAATTTACAATAGAGGAACCAACAAACGAGAGAGGTAATATTATTGTTATTTTTTTTATCAATCTATTTACATATTTTTATGTCTTATTTAATGCACATGGAATTTATTGTAACATTTTGTCTCAATTATTTTATTATTATCATCTATTGTTTTGTTGATATTGGCACATATGTTGGGGATGCACCTCCCCAACGCGAGGATAAGGTGATGGAGGAAGCAAAGGACCAGCCTCCAATAGCATAGAGACCCCACATGCCACGCAAGTTGGATATGAAAGTTTGGACTAAGGTGGCAAATGAGCTATGTCATGGCATGACTAGTCACATAGTGATACTCGCAGCCGTTAGAGACATATTGTTGGTAGAGGATATCTCTACTACATGGAGGCATTTGCTTCGTGACATGAAAATTTTGATGTGTCATATTGTTGGTGTTGTCAATCTCAATGATACGTTGAGGGGTGGTTCCCATGATCCCACTAAATCTAGCTCATTAGTAGAGCCATCCACATACTCTACTCCACCACATGGTCCTCCTCCTCCTCCACCAAATTCTCCTCCACACGAGTCGACTATAGCATCTACCCATCCTCTTACTTCCCCACATGTGTCTGAACCTGCATCCACATTTGATCCTCGTCCTCCTCCTTTTGTTTCCCCTCCACATGTGTCTGAACTTGCATCCACGTCTGATCATCCTCCTCCTCCACATGCATCATCGTATTCTATTGATCTTCCCCCTCCTCCTTCACTTGTGTCACCATCCATCGGTCATTGTCTTTCTCCTAGTCCACATGTGTCATCATCCATCGATCCTCCTCCTCCTCCTCCTCCACATGTGTCACAAGATTTTGATGCTTTGGACACTATGTTCACATTGGGTACTACTGCACATCTCATGATATTGATATATAGACACTTGATAGTGCACTTTTGTCGACATTTATTTCTGAGAAAGTTGTTATTGATATAGGCTCTACCTTTAGTAGCAAAGACACTCATGCACCTGGCTCTGGTGGTGGACCTAACTAGTAGTGGTATTGATTGACATTTATATTGATTGTTTTATATTTGACTCGAGATCTATATATGACATGTTTATTGCATATTTTTTTGAGATGTATGTTTGACATGTATATTCATATGGATATCGCTCATGTATATTATGTTTTTCATATAATGTTGTGGTTGTTGTTGTTGTTGTTTGATTTATAAAATGTATTATGAGTATGCTAATGACGAACATTTTTAATGATTTCTCTGTTTTTAAGTGAAATTTGAGATATATCACTCATTTAAATTTACAGTGGTCATATAATGTTTAACTTTACTTTTATGAAAGCATTTAATTTGGATTGTGATTGCAAAAAGTTATGACCATTAATGTCATACAATGTTTAACTATTGTTCAAGGTTAATTGTTTGTGTTAGAGTTAATGCTTACCTTATTAGAGATTGGTTTGGGTTTGCTAGATCTAGTTGATTGTGGGAAGATCTTCTCCAACTATCATATCCTATGTGTGTGTGTGTGTGCGGTTGAGATATTTCCTCGTGAGTTTGTTGTGTTGTTGAGGAAAACTTATTGTATAAATATGTACTTGTTTGATTAATAAAATATATAGAGTGTGCAATTTGGTTCTCTAATTGTTTGTTGTCCAACAAGATACAATACGTTGATTAAATGTCTTTAGAAACAAAAATACTTAAATATGACGAGTGAAATGGTTGTGATTTGAATATTTATGTATTTTTCATATATTTTAATAATAACATTATAACATAATTATTCACTAATAATAATGATGATGATCTAATAATAATGTTATTTATTTATTTTATATTATTCAAAGATTACAAGACAAAGTTATAATATAATTGTCTACCAAAATCACAATTATTATATTTTATTAATATTTAATTTTTCCAGAGATTTTATTAATTTATATTATCCAACTATTATAATATATGAAATTTATTCAATTAAATTTAAAATAATAAATATAGAGAATAATAATACATTTTGATTTTTGATGAAATTGTTTCACAATTTTTTACTCTAATACAAACTTTATGAATCTTCTATTAAAAAATAATATCACCCAACATTTTATAATTAATATTATAAGAATTAGTGAAATTGACAAAGATTTTTATACTTTTAGATAAGTATGGATCATTAAATTTTTCCTTAATTTTGACTAGGCTCTAGAAAAAGACCATTTTAGAATTTCCATGTCCTTCCTACATTGACACTTATTTCAAGGAGAATGCAAAAAGAATGATTAATATAAGTATATATGATTATAAAACTAAAGGATGGTGTGGAATAGGTGAACACCATGAGAGTTGCACTAGTTAAGGTGGGGAATGTCATCAACATTGGTAATGCCAGCAAACACCACAAGTATTGTAGATGTTGCACGCAGTTATTTTATTGGAATTGTCCTTAGAAGTTCCATCAATGTAAATATATATTTATTTGAATTTGATTTTCTCAAACAATAAAAAAAATTGAGGTTTGAATACCTTCATTTTTTGTTAAATAAAATATAATTTAAAATAAATTTTTACTATTGTAAGCCACCAACTTTGTGACATCTCAATTAATGCTTAGTAATTCAAAGGTTAACATAAACACATTTTAATAGAACACAACATAAATTTGCTATAATAAACAATAAATATGACAATAAAAATATATCAAAAACATATATTATGTTTGTATGTCTATTTAATGTATTTTCAATAAGGTGGTTGTAAATGGTTGTTAACTTTTCATAGCCAACACAATTGCCATGTTACCCCCTAGGCTAGGGGTAAATAAGTAGATCATGTCTCGAAGCCCACAGGTAGCAGACATGGACTGTCGAAGGCCAGACTCCAGCAAAGCCCATAGGGCCCCCATTTTTTCATCAACGCCTCATCATCCATCGTTGGCAACAGAGCAACATCCACCACATCGGCTTGGTCCAAGAGGACAACATGTCTTGCTCCATGAGGTAACAAGTCTGGTATTATGGTAACCGTCATTTTAATATTTGAAGCATTTGAGCATGTTGCAAAGAATCATTTCTTGATTATAAAACGTTTACTTGGAATTTATCCCTTATGTCTAACTTCACCTTGGTGAGTGACATGGTCTCCTAGTAAGTAGGCCACCCTTGGGAAAAGGGTTGCTACTAGGTGGTTCTTTGAAAGGTCATTGTATATTTGTGTCCATACTTATCACTTTCCATCATTCTACCCTTCTGTTTCCTTATATTTTGGGTCTTCGGGTTCATTAACCTAAGAAGGGATTGTACATTATTTCATGGGAAGAAGGGGTTGAAGGTCCAGAGGTATTGTAGCTGGCAAAAGATAAAAGCCAAATCATTATCCTTCTAGATGCTCGCCCTTGGGTCCTAGGAACAATGAAATGCTTCTCCAAAAAAATGAAGGACTTGCAAAATAAATCACATCATTAATAAATGTCCCTCTTGTCAAGGGGGTGCATTGCGATGTCTTTTACTTTTTATTGCACATGGCACTCAATGTATCCTAGCTTCAAGTGGCGTTGTGATACTCTTTACTTTCCCTTGCATATAGTACTCAATGTTCAGACTCAAATAAATTAAACGACAAAGGGCTTGGAAAAAGGTTGCATTAAAAAAACGAAGGATTCAACACACCCTCTAAAAAGGTATAAATGAGACAATACAAACCCTTGTATGTCAAGGACCCCATACCTAGAAATCTTACCCCAAAATCCACCTCACATTCACTACATGACCTAAATAGGATCCCCCTGGGAAACACCCCTTGACTTGGGTGTTGACTTACCCAATAGGGCACCATGACACCCCTCCCATGCCTAAATAAGGAAAAACTTATAAGGTCTTTGAGCATTTGTTTAATTTGAAAAAGGGGGTTTGATGCACATGTTCAGGTGGTTTTTGTATTAGATATGGCTTACTTGTCATGATTCTTGTGACTTATGGACCCCTAGAGGGCGTATTTATTTGTCTTTGCAGAACCTTGCCTGGTGAACATGTATCCATGGGGAGATGACTTCGTTCAGACCACTATGAGGGCTTTGGCGCCCAAGGATGGATGCTAGACCCCATGTCTGGGACACCACATGATCATGGGCATTACACCTTGATGATTGGGGGCATTGCCTATGGAGACATCTGAGCATGACTAGGAGATGAGCTCCCACCTCCTCCCACTTGGGCATTGGCCTTTGGAGGCCTAGCGTTGCTCATCTAGCCCACAACGTCACTTAGGGCTTGGTGCTTTGATAGAGGAGGGGTATGACATGACGTTTTGGCACGTGTGGCATGATGGATGGCCTTTGGAGGACTAGTGTTGCACTTTTCCACCTCAACGCTCCATTTTTTGGAGCCAAGTGTCACCCTAAAGGGCATGGCATCACCCTTTAAAGGGTTATTTTGTGTAAAAGTGATTTTTAGTAATTATAAGGGAAATTTTTTTAGGTCAACCCTCTTTACATTGACATTTTAAAAATTATGTTGCAAGGTACCTGATAAATAAGAGACCTTGCCAATTCATTTTATCATAATTTTTCCTCACACAAGAGGATTGGATCTGAAATTTTCGCCCTATTGACAACATTGACTAATTTTACTAGTGCATTATCTCTTGGAGGACTTGATTTAGATGTTTCTTGGCTTATTTTGGTGTAAAATTTCTACAACTAGGGTTTTATGCTTGATTATTCTTGGTGAAGTAAGTAAAATATGCAATTTCATTTCATGCCTTTAATGGTTATGGTAAATTTTACTTGTTCATATTGAAGATTGTGATATTGCTTGTCTAAAACCCCAGGAGAGGAGCATAAGGTGCTTCCTCCTCTCTCTAGATCATTTCACCTATTTAAGTGTTAAGAGAATCTTGTCTAGAGTAGGATGCTAAATCCTTAGAGTGCTAGCACTTTAGGGTCTTGTTCTAGAAACTTGTTGTTATATATTTCAAGAGTCTAAGGAAGAAGAAGAATTCGCTAGAGCGCAAAAGAGCGTGTTCTCTAGCAAAGTTCATCTTTTGAGACTTGAAACTTGAGGCCCTAAGGTGCTAACACCTCAAACTTCATCTCATCATCCTTAGAACATTATTATCGTCATTATTTATCCAAGTTATATTGTTGTTGTAAATGACTCCATAGCCCCAAAAGGCACTAGTTTACTTGCTCTCTTGTGAAGGAATTGATCAAACAAACTCTCAACTCCATTTTCTAAAGCTTTTACTAACATTTTCTAACCCTAGCATAGCCTAATCTACTAACTTTATTGCTATTGTTGCAAAACACTGCTACAACCATCTAATTTGCTTCATTTTTCTACATAATTCACTCTAACTCATAGCTAACATACTTAGAAATTGCTTGGAATAAGTTCAAATTGATCTATTGGATAAATGTTGGTTTTTCACTGTCTTTTCATGCAATTATGATCTATATTTCTTGTGGTTGTTACAAAATACTAATTGTCGTTATAAATTGTCATCTAGCTGCAATTTCACATCAGCCACCATATATTTATGTTATCTATTGTTTGTTGAGGTGGTATTATCATATTGGTACTTGGAAATCACTACATATATGCTGCAAATGTTATTGTTCTAGGAAGGTACCCAAATTTATTCCTTTGCCTCAATTTCACAAACATAGACCTTTTGACATAGGTAACCGATGACATGAACCTCCAAACTTGGCTACGTCCTTCCTTTATGATCCCTTGAGGTTACCGAGGACACCTCCCTTGGGCTGGACCTCATCCATCCCTAAAACATGGGGATTTCCTACCAAGGTGACAGTGGTGGGTTATCATGTAGTTACACAAGATTTGATTTACTTGTATTGGGCTTGGACAAGTACAAATTGTGCAATAACATTTAGGCCCCATTGTCAAGGAGAATCAAGTCATTTTTCCTCAATGACATATTTTGGTGAGCTTATCCTGAAGCCCCTATCTTACAAGCTTACCTAGCGAATCCACTGGGGGTGATTCCCTCACTTCCTTTGGTAATCCTAGAAGGATTATCTGGTGACTACATTGATGACAACCAATATCGAAAAACATTATAACACCCAAACGTTTTACCCATGGCTTCTCTAAGATGGGATTTAGGTGATGTTTGCAGTCCTTGGACACAAGTAAAATCCCAGGGTACCCTCGACAGATGCTTCTTGAGTACCAACTAACACGGCTTCCTAAGCTTTATGGTAATGGTGAGACCACTGTCGAAGAACACATCAGTATTTTTTGGGCCTTCTTTCAACTTTTTCCTGTAGATGAAGAGGTTGAAGATTTGGTGATGGAAATTTTCTCAGCCGCTCTTCATGTTGATGCTAGAATATGGTATGATGGCCTCCCTAATAAAAACATCAAGACCATGAAACAATTTAAAGAAACCTTCATGAACATATGGATCATTGAAGAAGACCCTAACATGCTCTATGATATGGAAGAGGAAGAAAATTACGAAGAGAAGCAAGGATTACCTCATGACTCTATTGAAGAACGAGAGCATGAAGAGGTGAGTCATGAGGATGAAGTGATGATTTTTTCTCCTCCAATTGATGACGTCATTCAAACTTCCATTCCTCCTGCACAAGAAGAAGAGAGTGTGGTTAGTCATTTTCCTTTTCAGGTTTTTGATGATGCCTTTATTCTATGATTAAGAAGGTGAAGAAATAGAGGAACCCTTAGACGTACTAGACCCTTCATGCTACGACGAAGGTGATGACGTGATTGAAAACATTGATGAGTTTATATGTGTTGGGAGACATAAATGGGAGGTGATTAATCACGATGGAGATCCCATTTACAACATTGAAGGTCATTTTCAATTATTTCCTTTACAACAACCATGTGTGATTGCTACTAATTCAAATATTTGGCACTGTGAAGATAACATGACTACATATTTGCTCCAATCACCCAAGGATGACTTACTATAACATTCGCATGATGATTTCTGGTCATACCCAAGGGAGTTTGATGCTTATTCTTTTGAGCACTTGGATTTATTCTATGAAGAAAATTTTCAACGACTATTGTGCTTCAGTCTTGATGAGGGTACAAACATAATTTTCCTGGAGCGTGATACTTGTGATGAGGTTTTCCAACCCCCTTCTTTTCCTCTGTCTCACTATGTCACCGAGGATGCAACTGAGAAACATGTTCCTTGTCCCAAGATGTTTCTGAGGAAAAAAAAAATATTATAGTTTAAGGGCAGGTTAAATGCTTTAAGAATAAGTTTAACATCTCGATCTTTCAACCTTCCCCTAAGTAATTGCCGGTCATCCTCCAGATTCTTGTTCATCCCTTTTAAGGCCTTCGGGCGTGATAAGATCCAGAATAGTCAATCTTTTGACCCTTTGAGCCAACCAGATGAGTCTCTACCTTGTCACGACCACATTCAAAGATGGGTTGAGATTTCTTATGGGAGCGTGAATTGGTGTGATTTTATCCCTCCCTCCTGTTTATGGATAAATCCGTAAGTGCGGACACAAACCGATCTCCCTAGATCCACCTGGATCTAGAACAAAACAAGACAGAATAGGACGCTTTCCTTAAGTTTTAAATATTGA
>JZKD02S1799869.1:172690-186394 GCA_000966675.3 Picea glauca | reverse complement strand
CCCTCGAAGAGGCTTATTATCTGAAATTATCTCTCTTTCAAGGCGTTGAGTACTTTTTCTGAGGATTTTCTATGCTATATTGATATTTGGTTCTTAACATATTTGGTTCTATATTATATTGATAATCGCTTTCCATCATTCTACCCTTTTGTTTCCTTATCTTTTGGGTCTTCGGGTTCATTGACCTAAGAAGGGATTATACCTCATTTAATGGGAAGAAGGGGCTGAAGGCCCAGAGGTATTGTAGCTAGCAAAATATAAAATCCAAATCATTATCCTTCTATATGCTCTCCCTTGGGTCCTAGGAATAATGAAATGATTCTCCAAAAAAAATGAAGGACCTGCAAAATAAATCACATCATTAATAAATGTCCCTCTTGTCGAGGGGGTGCATTGCAATGTATTTTAATTTCCATTACACATGGCAGTCAATGTATCCTAGCTTCAAGTGGAATTGCAGTACTCTTTACCTTCCCTTGCATATAGTATTCAATGCTCAAACTAAAATAAATTAAACGACAAAGGGCTTGGAAAAAGGTTGCATTGAAAACGAAGGATGCAACACACCCTCTACAAAGGCACCCATAAATGAGACAATACGAACCCTTGTATGTCAAGGACCCTGTACCTAGAAGTATTACCCAAAAATCCACCTCACACTCACTACATGACCTAGATAGGATCCCCTTGGGAAGCACCCCTTGACTTGGGTGTTGGGTTACCCAATAGGACACCATGACAACCCTCCCATACCTAAATCAGGAAAAACTTATAAGGTCTTTGAAAATTTGTTTAATTTGAAACGGGGCGTTTGATGCACATGTTCGGGTGGTTCTTGTATTAGATATGGCTTTCTTGGCATGATTCTTGTGACTTATGGACCCCTAGAGGGCATATTTATTTGTCTTTGCGGGACCTTTCCCGATGAACATGTATTCATGGGGAGATGACTTTGTTCAGACCTCCATGAGGGCTTTGGAGCCCATGGATGGATGCTAGACCCCACATTTAGGGAACCACCTTATGATGGACATTACACCTCGATGATTGGGGGCATTGTCTTTGGAGGCACTTAGGCATGACCAAGATATGAACTCCCAACTCCTCTCACTTGGACGCTGACCTTTGGAGGCCTAGCATTTCTCATCTGGCCCATGACGTCACTTGGGGATTGATGCTTTGATAGAGGAGGGGTATGACATGACGTTTTGGCATGTGTGGCATGATGGATGGCCCTTGGAGGCCCAACGTTGCACTTTTCCACCTCAAAGTTCCATTTTTTGGGAGCCAAGTGTCACCCTTTTAAGGGTTATTTTGTGTAAAATTGTTTTTTTGTCGGAAATTTTTTTAGGTCGGCCCTCTTATTTTTACATTGACATTTTAAAAATTATGTTGCAAGGTCCCTTATAAATAAGAGACCTTGCCAATTCGTTTTATCGTAATTCTTCCTCAAACAAGAGGATTGGATCTAAAATTTTCACCCTATTGGCAACATTGGTTGATTTTACCAGTGTGCTATCTCTTGGAGGGGGACTTGCTTTAGATGTCTCTTGTCTTATTTCGGTGGAAAATTTCTACAACTAGGGTTTTATGCTTGATTATTCTTGGTGGAGTAAGTAAAACCTGCAATTTCATTTCATGCATTGAATGGTTATGGTAAATTTTGTGTGTTCATATTGAAGGTTGTGATATTGCTTGTCTAAAACCCTAAGAGAGGAGCATAAGGTTTCCTCCTCTCTCTAGATCATTCCACCTATTTAATTGTTAAGAGAATCTTGTCTAGAGTATGTTCCTAAAGTCTTAAAGTGCTATCACTTTAGGAGTCTTGTTCTAGAAACTTGTTGCTATATATTTCAAGAGTCTAAGGAAGAAGAAGAATTTGCTAGAGCCTAAAAGAGCTTGTTGTATAACAAAGTTCATCTTTTGAGACTTGAAGCTTGAGGCCCTAAGGCGCTAACACCTCAAACTTCATCTCATCATCCTTAGAACATTATTGTCATCATTATTTCTCTAAGTTATATTGTTGTTGTAAATGACTTCATAGCCCCAAAAGGCACTAGTTTTCTTGCTCTCTTGTGAAGGAATTGATCAACAAACTCTCAACTCTATTTACTAAAGCTTTTACTAGCATTTTATAACCCTAACATAACCTAACCTACTAACGTTATTTTTGTTATTGCAAAACACTGCTACAACCATCTAATTTGCTTCATTTTTCTACATAAGTCACTCTAACTCATAACTAACATACTCATAAATTGCTTGGAATAAGTGCTAATTGATCTATTGGACAAATGTTGATTTTTTAGTGTCTTTTCATGCAATTTTGAGTTATATTATTGTGGTTGTTACAAAATACTAATTGTTGTTATAAATCGTCATCTAGTTGCAATTTTACATCAACCACCATATATGTATGTTATTTATTGTCTGTTGAGGTGGTATTATCGTATTGGTACTTGGAAATCACTACATATATGCTGCAATTGTTCTTGTTCCAGGTAGGTACTCAAATTTCTTCCTTTGCCTCAATTTCACAAACATAGACCTTTTGACACATGTAACTGGTGATAGGGACCTCCAAACTTGGCTACATCCTTCGTTTTTTATCCCTTGAGGTTACCAAGGACGCCTCCCCTAGGATGGACCTCATCCATCCCTAAAATGTGGGGATTTCCTACTAAGGTGATAGTGGTGGGTTATCTTGGAGTTACACAAGATTTGATTTACTTGTCTTGGGCTTGGAAAAGTACAAATTGTGCGATAACATGTCCATTATAGATACACATAATAAAATGACACATCCACAATATAAATGTATAAAAAAATCATTTACAAATCAATCTTTGTTGCCATCACCTTGATTATCTTCCTCGTTCGACATTGTACCATTGTTGTTCTCAAAAAGATGTTTAAATCTCAGATCATGCCTTAGTACAAAACAATAATCCGAATCCAACACATCTGGGTAAAAAAACACTTGGTTGCAATGTTTTCAGAAAACACAAGGCTCCTTTCTTTCAACCCATAATTTTTTAGAGTTAATACACATTAGTCTACTACCATGATCTTCCTTTACATTTCTCTTGTCGAAGGTATCCCACCACTTGCAACAAAAAATAACACATTGAAACGATGAGAATTCCACTTGCATAATCTCTTCTATCTTTCCAATGTAACCTAACTTCCCCTCTATCAGGTTTTCATCATGGTGGCTAGCATGATAGATTGGTCGAACTTGACCTCCACTCCACAATTCTTCTGCAATGTGTCCATCATCAACATACTCAGTGCAAAAATGATGTCCATATGCCCACATAGATGGGAACAAATTCACCTGTAAAAATGTGAACAAAGGACAATGTCACATGTCTAATAATTGAAGCATTAATAAAAACATAAGACATGTTACAATTCAAATTGTGAAATATTATAAATAGAACGTGGTACTCAGAGAGGTTATTACATAGTTGTTGCACCCAGTCCCTATGTTTAGTGCATCCATATCTTCTCCACGTGGGTTATGACCAAACACCTCATATTTATCTTGTGTTTGGTCAACCACCCAAATGTTGGGACATTTGTTTGGCACATTTTCTTTTAAATGATCGAGATAAGGCATGCTTCTACCATTCAACCATATTAATGCTTTCCTGTCACTGTCCCATTTCTTTCTTTCTCTCCATATAATGTGACCCATGGTTGCGTTGTCTTCACATTGTAAAGAACAAATTTATTGATGGCATCCATTTCAAAATTCGTTGATGTATACAAAAATTCAAAACAAATGGCATGAGATCAAATATATGTTATCAACTTAAACAATGAATTTATTGATGGCATCAAAATTTCTAAATTCGTTGATGTATAAAATAATACAAAACAAATAGCATGGGATGAAATATATATTATGAACTTCAATGTAAACAATTTCTCTATACTAAATTGACAAAATATAAATAACTTACTCTTTATCAAGCGCATTTTTTCTATTCGTTTGGAGTAGCTCCCCTTCCCTTTTATCCTCATCTCGATGGTGATCCCAAGCGGTTGCCCTTTCAGTGTCGTCAATTTGCTTGATGTACTCACTGGCATAATAGAATGACTCGTAAACTATGTACCCCTCCGCCATAGAGCCCTTCAGTTTTTTCCCTTGTCGAACAAACCCCTTTAGTTTTTTCATGTACTTCTCTAAGAATGACATCCAACGACATGAGAGAACCCCAACTAATTCAACTTCATCATGTAGGTGAATTATAAGATGGACTTGCAAGTCCATAAAACTCGTGGATAGTTCCTTCTCAAACATATAAACAATGTTAGCTATCTCTCGACGCCACTGTGGAATGTTAGCCATATGAATCTCCCTTGATGTGATCCAATGTACAAATGAAAATAATTTTGATATGGCATGTCGTAGGTTCTGGGGGAAGTCATGGTTCACGCAACCACGTAGGAGCAAAGGACAATGTCACTACAAATTAGACACACACATCATTAATTTCTATAAAACTATGAGTGCATAACATATTTTTACCAACGTCAATATATAAGAAGAATCATGTATTCAGCATACATACCCTTAGAAGGTTTAGATGGTCATGTGATTTCAACCCCGACAAATTCCCATCTACAATGAAGAATTGTCGTAGAGTCAGCCCATATAAAGAAGGCGCCTTCACACCCAATATAACATCCTTCGCCATAGAAAGATCATCTTTCTTCAAAATCCATGGGACATCACCTTCTTTAAAAGACCAAGAGGGACCAACCTCTCCTCTAGTTTCATTTCTTACCCAAGTCTCTTCTTAGTATTCGAAGTAATAATATCTCTCCTGACATCCATTGTGTTGATTTTATTCCATGATATGTGCCTTCATAAAGAAAATGAAACATTTTTTAATATATGCATGGGATCTAGTAAGTGGCCAATCTTAATATGATCCAAATATGGAAGCTCATAAAATACAGTTTTCCTTTTCATCCCAATGGGAATTTTCTTAGCATAGGTGTAAAAAAATTCAAGATCATCATGTTGATATTATGGTAGTTGCGAGAGGTATTAACCTCATGTCTAACCCTAACAAGAATAGAATATTTCGGGAAGTAAGAAGAAACCCTAAAGCATTGGACATAACCCTAGAAGACAAGACATATAAAGGAAATATCTAATATTGTGTTTTAGCCTCCAGAATGAGAAGTCAGCCCAGACAGATAAGGAGGAGCAGTATAAATACGGGATGCTAGAGCTCATTTGGACACATACAACTTACAACTGCAGAAATTTAGCTATGCACAAGTCTGAAGAGTAGTTGTAGTTACAGCTACTGCAACTTGTATTTTCGGTTGCAGTCTTGGACTTTCTCTTGGTTATGGTTTGGACTTTATGCTTGGTATGCTAACTTTGGAGAGTGATACACTACCTTGACTGGCTATTAGGCCTAGGGTTTGCTTCCAGAATTATTCTCTTTCAAGGTTAGGGTGCTCAGGGGTGGCTTCATCCTATGGTTGGGTGACAATATTGCTATATTGTACATGGTTAAATGAGCACACCTATATTTTATAATAGGTTATGGGCCCACACTATCTTCGGACAGTCTAACCATTGGAAGATAGATTGGGAGGATTTGCTCAGTTATAGTTGTAGTTGCAGTCAAAGTTTTTGCTCCAGTAACGAAACCCTAACCCTCTTGTTGAGGCAACTTAAGTGAAGATATTGACCTAATTTTTGGATAGCCTAGTGTGCCCTAACCTAGTGCACCTCTTGGTACTCTCAGCAAGCTAAGACGTCAAGTTTTATTTTTTGGTCAAAGTCAAAGATTGACCAAGTCAAAGCTGTCATGACCTATTCTATGAATTCAGAAAACAAGTTAGAAGGAGATTTTAACTTTAGAGCATGGAAGACAAGGATTGATCTCATCCTTGCCAAGAATAAAGTGTTGGATATTGTGAAAGGAAAGATCGTGGAACCACAATTTGAAGAAGGAAAAGAGAAGGAACCTCATAACGTTGCAGTTATGGAGAAGTTCAAAGACAATGACATCAATGCCATGAGTATCATAGTTGACTCTGTAAAAGACCACTTGATACCCTACATCTCTCATCTTGACTCATCTAAGAAGATGTACGATACCCTAACTAACCTCTTCTCAGTCAGAAACAATGGACAAGTAATGAGTCTGAAGGATGAGCTCTGTGACATGAAGATGAATGATGATGGTAGCATAACATCATACCTTGTGAGAGTCTCTCAGTTAAAATATCAACTACAAGTTATTGAAGAAATCATTTCATAGAAGGAACTGGTAAATATAGTACTCAATTGTCTTCCCAAGACATGGGATGCATGTTTCACAAGCATGAACACAAGAAAGGAGTATCCCACATTTGAAGAACTTTGGACTTGTTGTGCACAAAAATAATCAAGGATTAACACAAAAGAGAAATCCCAAAAGAAATATGATGATCAAGCTTTCACAACAAAGTTCAAGAATTTTAGGAATAAGAAGAATTTTGGCTCAAGGAAGAAACCAAATCAAGAAAAGGATATGTCAAAGATACAATGCTTCAACTGTCGAAAATATGATCACTACAGGAACCAGTGTCCTGAGTTAAAGAAAAGGAAGGAAACAAACAAAGAAACAATTGTCGAAGAAAGGAAACCCTCAAAACAAGTCAAGCAAGATAAAACAAACTTCTTATTCTAAGTCAAGGGAAACAATACCTATGGAAGAATAAAAGGATAAGGATTGTTATTACGATGACTACAAGTCAAGCATCACACATGAAAATATGAAGTATGTTGACAATATTTGGTAACAATTCCTGTGGAAGCTATTATATAAGTAACAACTGCCAGATAATCTGAAATCAGAATCAAACCTGAAGAGACCTAGAAGAAGTCAAAACAGAGGAAATTATAAAAAGACTTGTGACACCTGGAAGAAGGCAATAAGAATGCAGACGAAAGTGTGGACTATCTTAGATGGAGGGAGATGATTATAGAATTCCAAAAGAAGAGCATGCATTCATGCACAAAGCAAGGATTAGGAGGGAGATAATCCTAAATAATACGATCCATTGAGGATTATGAAGTATCTATACATGTTCCCATTGAAAGTAGCAGCCATGAAAAACAACACGTGTTCAGTTTGACTTTAGAAGAAGTCTTCTTCAAAAAGAAGCCTTAAAGTATCCTTGGTTGTCCATATACATCCATGATCCTATGATGAAAGGAAGAAGTTGGAAACTTCAGGGTATAGAATACTCCATGGAACCAAGAGCTAAAGAGAAACATGAGGAAGAACATGAATATTCCAAGAAAGAAAGAAAAAGCCAGAACAACTAGTTATTATACTTTTGGTCCCCGGTTTTGATCATGTTTTTGCCTATATTATATTCCAAAGACCTCCATTGATATACCCAGTACCACCCTTTTGGCCTTGTTTTGACATAATTAACATCTTCCTACCACTCAATGGGGCTACTTAAGGTATCTTTACGTTTCAAGCTATTCTTATGCATTTTAATGCTTTAAATCGATATTGAAACTAATGTTGCTTGGGTTAGGTACCACTTCTATTTTTGGAACAGGATTGCCAGTACCAGGTACCAACTAGTACCCGTGGAGATACCAATGGAGCCACTCAAGATCTGTGCGTTATGGTCAGAATGGGAGACAGAGAGATTCACATGGCAGCTGGAGTCATCGCTCGCAGGATACTTGAAGGCATAATGATGAAACTGGGTCGTTAATTCTTCATCGATCACACTTCATGAAACTACGTGTCACGAAGATGTGAAAGCCGTTTTTAACTTGATTCCAAGACTATTTTCGGATCGGGGATCCGTTTGTTTATGTATTGTTGCTTTAAGACTGTTATGAAAACATGATATATATAACTAGGAGGTCACTCCTAAAGACGGTTGGATTATGTTATGTCGTGAACACATGTTTCTAAATACAAACTGTTGTTGCATTATGTTACTCAATTGGTATACGATTTGAGTATTTCTTTCTTGAGTTAATGAAGCACGAAGTCTACACAGTGATTGCATAGAATGATATAGTCGTCTCTGGTTATTACATACAACGTTTGTGCCGTTTGGTTGGGCCCGCCAAACAGGTGCAAGCCGTTGCTCTATTCTGTCATAGATTTAGTTATTTCAGTGTGTTAGTGTTTGCTTACATGATAGTTTAAAGTTTTGGAATTAACTCGTTCAAAACTGTGTTTATTTATTCTTCAACCGAATCGTTCCAGCATACTGATATCCTTTACGTTGATGAGTATTAAAACGCAGCGCTGATTCCTGTAGGGTTTATAGTATGGATGTGGTTTGTTTGGCTTCTCATTTTCAATTCGAATATCATCTAGGGATTGAATGAGCTTTGCTTTGTTAGATAGTTAGTTACCCTGCTCAACTAGAATAGTTAGATTACAGTTAAATCAAAGGAAGCTTCCGGTACCAGTAGGTAGGGTAGTACTCTGTTTTCCTGTAGACAGATTTAGATTGATTTTGATAACCAGATTAAATGCATTTGAGGAAACACTCTTTCTGTCGTGGCTTGAATAGCAATGGTGATGATAGATGATTAAAAGCAGTGGTGGAATAAGCTTGTGAAATCATAGTTATGAATGGAGATAGAAGCACCAACATTTAAACATAAGATTGTTTTCTGTTGATGACTTAAATAGGAAATGCTAAGTTTCAAGATCGTCATTAAGGTTCAAGTTCTCAGAGTGAGTTTATGTTTTCTTTTCAGGATAGCCTTTAGATAGGAATTATCTTACCTGTACATACAATGTATCAGCTCAAAGTTTACCAACCCTCGTTTGACAATTTAGTGTTTCAGGTCATTCAAATCTTCAATTTAGCAGCCTGACATATACCGAGAATCACAAAGACTACCAGCATGGTTTAAACCCACTAAGAAGCAATCAAGCAGAAGAAATGGAAGTTATGATAAAGAACAATGTATGCAAGAAAATGTGAAAAAGACTTGTGAATGGAAGCATTGCAAGATTTATAGGTTCTTCCAGAAGGAGGGAGAAAAACTATAACGACAACTCACTAGTATCCATGGATTGGAATTTACATGTAAAAGATCATTCTTCCCAATAAAGCAAGTGAGAAAGAAGCTTATACTAGAAAGAGTCCCATGTTAAGAAGACTTTGTATGGATTCATACAACTTGATGCAAAGTATCTCATATACAGGAGAAGCGTGGCGAAAACTTTCTATGACAGAGACAATGTATCATAATAGTTACCCAAAAGTCTAGGATGGTGGATTGCTAATTCATGGAAAACTCTCATGATGACAAAAGAAGTGCTACTTGGATATGTTTCAGTTTGAGCCTTGCCACAATGTCATGAGCTAGCAGGAAACAAAAGTGTTGAATTCGACCATGACATATTGTAATGATCAAAGCTATATGAAGCCTTCAGAGAAAACCAATGTTCCATTATAGACCGAAGTGCATTGAGATCAAGCATTACATTCTCCATGATGAAGTCCAGAAAAGAGAAGTGGTTCTCCAATATATCTCCACAGATGAGCAGATAAGAAATATTTTGGTAAAGCCTTTGTCCAAGATGAAAAAGTTTGCGTACTTAAGAAACAAGTTGGGGCTCGTGGAGACGACTTCCTTATTGAAAAAGGAAGAGATTACTCCCACGTTGGGAGGGAGCACTGATGTGTTATTGATTTATGGACAATCATTTTTCAGTTCGAAAAATGGTCCAGGATGAGCAGTTCCTTTCTAGTTCGGAAAGTGGTTTGAGATTTATGACGGACATGCATTTTCTAGTTTGGAAAATGGTTCAGATCGGACAATCATTTTCGTAATGAAAATGGTTCAATAGATTGTTGATGTACCATAGACAAGGAGTCCCCTTGTGGCCAGTATGGGGGGATGGTATAGGACAATCATTCTTCTTGGCAGTCACTCTCAGTAGTGGTCAAGTAGAATGGTCCACCTCATTGGACAATCATTCTTTTGAAGTTCATAGTTGTGAGCAGTTTCGAAGAATGGTCCATTTTGGAGGTTGGTGCAGGACAGTCGTTTCCATTAGGAAATGGTCCGGACAGTCATTCCCTATGGTAGAATCATTCTATCCTGGTTGCACTATGATTAGTGCCATAGGAATGGCCTAGTTAGGTAAATGGTTCAGGTTCAATAATTAGGGACATGCATTCCCTAGAGTAGACTCATTCTTTCCAGGTTGCACTATGACTAGTGCTGGAGGAATGGACCAGTTAGGTGAATGGTCTAGGCTCATAAATTAGGGACAATTATTCTTTTATGCCTGAGAAGAATAGTCCAGATATCCCATGGTTGATGTTTTACATTCTCATGGCATATGATCTTCCAGATCTCACAGATGTGAGTGGAAGAATGGCCCAGATGACTCAGTTTATATCATGATATTGTTTTATCCAGGTTGATATCATATGATATGATTGCTATGGAGATGGTTTGTCTCTGGATAGTAGATGTATGCTACTCTGGTGGATTTGTTCCACTGGTTGACTATGTGTTGCTGATTAAGAAGCCATGTGCTACTTGGTGTGGTTGTGTACCACTGAATAGTAGTTGTGTACTACTATGGATAGACACAATTGTGTTCTATTGAATGACATTATTCTGATTTCCATGTAGACTATTAGTAGGGTTGAAAATGATTATCAGTTAGATGGATAGTCAGTGTGCTGATGGGCGGACATTCTCCAGACGAAAAATGGTCTAGGACATTTATTCTTATAGGACGTATGTCTGGATTAGAAGAATAGTCCTTTTGGTTTCAGTTTTGGACTCTCTTTTGGTTATGGTTTGGACTTTCTGCTTGGTATGCTAACTCTGGAGAGTGATACGCTACCTTGATTGGCTATTAGTCCTAGGGTTTGCTTCCATGATTGTTCTCTGTCAAGGTTAAGGTGCTCGGGGGTGGCTTGGGCCTATGGTTGGGTGACAATATTTCTATATTGTCTATGGTTAAACGAACACACCTATCTTTTCTAACACATTGAACATAGGTTCCCCATTTGAATCAAACAATTAAACCATTTCCTTCTCCTTCTCTGTGTTATATAACCTATTCCAATTTGTCAATGTCATTATTTCAGGGCTCCATGTTCTCTTTGGTTTACCATTGAAAGGAAATGCAACTCTTCTATAAGGGTGGTCTTTTGGGAGGAATACCCTCGAACAATTGTACACCAGATTTCATAGGTCATTGGACCATCTAGCCTTTATAGAAGGTCCACAACATTTACATCCATGATACCTTTTTGTTACAATACCTGCGATGTTATCGTATACATAGCATGTTAGTGTAAAAAATGTAGTTGCATCTAATGAAGTATGCCAAATAAAATTATATATATAAACAAATCGATGAACATGCTTACCGGAGAAAACTCCTAGTTTTGGATAATCGTGCATGGTGTATGCACATATTCCATACAACGTAAAAGACCTCTCCATTGGGATGGGTCTTGATACATCATATACGTGTATCCCTTCCCATAATTGCTTAAATTCATCGATTAGTGGTTGGAGGTAAACATCCATTCTCTTCACTTATCCTCTACCTTGGACTATAAGAGCTATCATAAGATGTTCATTCTTCATGGAAAACCATGGGGGGTATTGTTATTGATCACTACCATTGGCCAAACATAATAGTTGGTGTTTTGGAGGGAATATATAATAACTCCATCCATAGTTATGCTCAATCAGAGGCTATTTACTTCATCCTTGAATTTATCGGGCCATGTATCCTCTATATTTTTCATGGCTATTGAATCTACTGGGATTTGCATAACTCCTGAATCACTTCTATGTGAGGCATTCCACCCCTGCAACATGGCTAATTGTTTGCAACGAAAGAGCCTTTGAATCCTTGGAATTATAGGCATGTGCCTCAATATCTTGTGAGGAGGACCATGCGCCTTACCCTTGTTTTTTGATTTATGGTACCTGTCATGCCCACATTCTAGACATATGTCTTTGTCCACATATTCATTTCTGTATAGAATATAATCATTCGGACATGCATGGTATGATATTTACTCAACACCCAACATTTTCAACATTTGCTTTGCCTCTACACAATTATCGGGCAAGTGATTATCACTTGGAAGTACCGTATCTTTAAGTAACTTGCAATTAGTGGGCAATATAAATTTACATTGTCATTAAGCATGAATAAAATCAACCCTTTTCTTCCTTCATTGTGTGACAATATTCCTTAAAAATTGAGGAGACTTAATGGTTAGTTACCTCAAAAGTGTCGAGAAACACACGTCTGACATACCATACATTGCTTTCAAATAGACCTTGTCGTCCCTAACTAGGTAGACCTTGTAGACCACTATATTGGACCAAATAGAGGGGCAGTGGAAGCAGATTTCAAGCTTTTGTAGAAGGTGTCTACGAAATCAACATCATCCCCTAGTTCATTTTGTGGGATGCATCTAACAACATTCCATCCATGGCCTGGGTATCCCACAATAAATCATCCATACCAACCTATACATCATTGCCTTCATCCCTAACATGTGAAGAACTAGTGTTACTGTCGAGGTTTTGAATTAGTGACTCAGGATGTAGTGGGAATTGAATAGGTGATTGTTTCAACCATTCTCGGCATGCTACCTCTTTGAGTTCTTTTCGTTTAGCAACAAGCTCGTGACTTGACATCGAAGTGGGGTGTAACAGTAGATGGTGGACATGTGGCTCATCATCAAAATCTTGATTGTTAAATTATTGAACATTACATCGATAATATTAGTAACAGAATGATTTTAATATGTTCAAACATTATACCAAACACTTATTAGAAGCATGGACATTTTTTTCCCAATAATAAACATGAAACCAACCCCTTTATAAAACAAATGTCAAATTAAGCAATACATTCACATTAGTTCCATTGAAAATCCAAAAATACAATTACTCAATCATCTTTTTCTTACGCCCTACATGGTTGTCTACATAAAAAAGATCAAATTCATAGTGTAAAACCATTGACCAGGGATGGTTGCTAGAAGATGGCTGTTAGGATTGGTAGGGTAAAGAAGTTGTCCATCTTCATGAAACATATGATTGCGATATCTTTCTCTTGATAAGAACTTGCGGAATTTTGGGACCACAAGAATATCTTAAGCATCTGAACTCGAAGTTGAATCTTGATCCTACAAAATTAAATGAACAATTATTAAACTGCACCTACATACACAACATAAATTGAATGAGATAAATGAATTATCAATAAAATCTAGACATATTGCAATCGACATGAGATAACTTGAAGGAATTCCAAAGATACTGAACGAGGCAACACTAGAATCCGAAGAATTGACCATTTGATATTATAATTATTTTTTTCCTGCATTTGAGACAAAACCGTCATCTTGGGTAGCATAGAACAATCTAACTTCAAAAATAACTTCGAATAATTTTTATAACTTGACAACACACTTAAAAAATCATTGTTTTTTTCCACCCATCTATACAAGAAATCTAAATATAGCTTTACAAAATCTGAAATAGTTACTCGACCGCTGAAAATATCCTCCTCGAACATTAAAACTGTGACTTCGATGCTCTCTCTCTCTCTCTACCTTTCTCTACCTCCCTCTCTCTCCATCTCACTCTTGACCTCTCTCTTGCTCTTGTTGGATCTCTCCCTCGTTCCC
>JZKD02S1799869.1:152483-165058 GCA_000966675.3 Picea glauca | reverse complement strand
GTAAAGACTGAATAATACTATTGTTAGGAAAATGAACGGGATAGGAAAGATGCTCACCCATGAGAGAAATGAGTGGAAGGAGCGAATGTTATCTAAAGAAAGGGTCAGCCACTAGTCTGTCGATGAGCTAAGTGTGAGATGAAGTTAGGTCTTATGTGCAGGAGGTTGGAAAATTGTGGCCAGAAGTCGGTTGGTGTCTTCTCGAGGAGTGGGATCATTCCATCGAAGAAGGAATGGAGCTGGAGATTTTGCTGGCAGTTGGTCCAGAGCTCTTGTGATTCTGAGCATGAGGAGAAGAAGCTTCACGTCCATGAAAAGGAAGATGCATGTCCTTTAAAATGTGGTTTTATTCATGGCAGTGCCTGCAACAGAAGGGTAACCCTTCATAGTCCAACAATTGAGTGCGTGTGCGACTGTCGTCCATCATCTTAAACTGTTTTTTCAGTCCATCCCTGAGATTGAGGGAGACTAGAATACAAGCTACATACATCTCTCATGTCTCCTTGAAAGACATATAGACTTTAAGAAATACCCCCAATTCATTGCCAATCGCTTGAAAACATTTGACATACCAGTATTATGGAGGGAGACTAGGAAGGCAGACCCAAATGGGAATAGTGTCCATTCTTTTTGTATTTGCGTCAAAAGAGGGTTCCCATTTCTTCAGGAGGACTGGAGTCGAATCGATATTCCAACCACACAATAGGGCATTTTCAACCTGGGTGGGGTCTAGAAATTTTAGCATGAACGATCCTTTTGATAAGCAATTAAGATGAGGGGGAGAGTCGTGCCAAGATGCAACCACCCACAATTGAAGGGTTTTGAAACTAAAATGCTAGCCATAGTCCTTCCCCACAAGGGTTTTGTCCACCAAGTCAGAGGCTTCCGCCATGGAAATGTCTTGACCTAGGACAAGATTTGATTCAATGACGGTGGCCGCAATACACTTGTTCCTCATAGGATTCTTGTGGATGGGATTGTGTGGGGAGGGGATACCTGCTATAGGGGTCCCATGGACTCCAAAAAAATCCCCCAAGACGCCATCCCAACCATTAAGATTTGATGGGTCCAGACAAGAAGCTATAAACCCAAGTTCCTACTGTGAACCATGACCAAGAGGGATTACCTGCTCAATATCTGAGTAGAGACAGGAGGATAGGAAACCCTGGTCCAAAATTTGAAAAATCTTTGAATTAGTGGCCAAAGGTGGATTGTTGAACCAGGAGCATGACATCGAAGGTGAGGAGGCAACCAAGAATCAAAAGCCAAGGGAGGGCTGGTCCAGATGGTTTCAGTCGAGTAATCGAGAGAAAACGTTGATGTGAGGAAGTCCCATTCTCTGTCCGGAAGAGATAGAAGTGGGGGAGTTGGTAAGAGGGGTAGTGAAGAACCAGGTGCAAAACCCTCCCCTCGACAAGGAACAGGAAGAAGGCCAAGGCTTGGAGAGGCAACCAATGTAGCAATGGTAGGTATAGAGGGAGGTAAATGAGGGCATCCCACAGATCGTGGCACCAGAATAGGTTCGGGAGGATTCGAGCCAACGAGGAGGTAGGGGGGATGCTAGGTGGCGTGGACCAGGGAAAAAGCTCTTAAGGATCAGGACAATAATCCACAATCTTGTTGTAAATAACCGTTCTTCTGATTGAGACCCCAGGGGAAAACCCTAACCACAGAGTAAGAGACTGTCACATCCGCTGATGTCACCAAGAGAGGAAGTAAGGGGATGTTGCAGGCTTACGGTGAAGGAGAAAACCGCAGAGACCATATCCCCCCACCAATGCTAATTTCCATTAATATATATATATATATATATATATATATATATATATATATATATATATATATATATATATATATATATATATATATTTGTGTGTGTGTATTTCAGGGAGATTTTGAAAATTCCAAGTGACAAACAAGAAGAAAACAAAGATAGGTTGGTAGGGATGTCCAAAAAAGTGTAGAATAAGATGTTAAAAGAAATTATCATAATCACAGCGCAAGAGGAGCCATCCCAACTACATCGTGCATCAGAGGTATGTAATCCTTTATTTTTTATTTTATGTACATTGAATTTAAGTATCACATGAAATACTAATTTTCAATTGTTTTGTTGCAGAAAAGAAAAACAAATAGAATCCATTCAACACATAAGACAAGATGACGAGGAATAAAAGGGTTGATCTCAAACTTTGTGAGTAGTTACATTTTCATCCCTTCTTAAGATTTCATGTTTGTTGTGATCTTTGTATTTAAATAAATAATCTGCGCTTGTCCATCGATTTCTTGTACTAGGTGCTAACATACAAAGAGGAGCCAACCCATGAATTGATAAACATTGTGTTAAGTATGGGTTGTGATTAAGTATGGGTTGTGCTTACTATCAATACTTTGGAATTTATTACAAAGATAAGTCGATGTGTTATACACACCGCACTAGTGTGCTACTCACGACATAGCGCACCGAAAACATAACTTTTGAAAAAAAACAACGCGCACGTTTATCATCAATGCACCAAAATATACAACGAAAAAATGAGCAGGAATTTGAGTTTTTTTGTTTATAAAGGAAAACCCTATTCATTATTTTATTTGTTTGCCAAATTTTAAAGAGGATATTTGTGCAAGAGAGATTTATCAACAAAGATTTCTGAATGGGTGGATTTTTTTTGAAGAGTCAAATTCGAGGGGGAGTATTATAGATCACATAGAAATCTACAGAGGAGAAATTACAGATATATGATTTCATTCCATTATTCATCTTGTTCATTCTCCTATTTGATTCAAAAAAATTCCAGTGCAATCCCTGACAAAAAAAATGGTTTCAAAGTTACCTTCAATATTGGAAGCCCTAATTTCCTCACTGTTCTTTTGTTTTTTCCTTCTATATTTCCCAAGAATAATTTTTTTAAGTACAATTTCTTTATAGGGTTTGTTTATTTATATATGGGCATTTCCTATCCATTGCAATGAAACCACTCATTTCATTGGATCCCAAACCGTCATGTCATTGTTGTTATTATTTTTTTAAATGTCTTCACGATGAACGATGCATTTTGTACGTAGTAAGCACATCTATGCATATTTGTTTGTAAACAACACCGCTTTATTTCAATTCGAAATATTAATAAAAAAATCCTTTCCGCGGTTGGCGGTGTGCATTTGACCTAAATACACACTAGGATGCATTGTTTACAAAGCGCACCGTTCAATTTAAAATGGAAAAAATATTGTTTTATATGGAAATCACCATTTCTTAAATTTGTTCACTGCTCGATGGTGCGTAATAAATAGTACTTAGGAAGTCATGCTTGTCTTAATTCATAAAGCATCAACTGGATACAAAAATTTGTAAAACGCTTTCAATTTTGCAATGGCATTGTAATACTATATCGGTGAGTATAAATATTGTGGACGCCCCAGTTCAAATTATCTTAATATACACACCCAGATCTTATTTAAAATAATACACACACACACACACACACACACACACACACACACACACACACGTGTGTGTGTGTGTGTGTATTTCATGGAAATTTTGAAAATTTCAAGGGACAAACAAGAAGAAAACAAAGACAAGTCGGTAGGGATGTCCAAAAAAGTGTAGAAGAAGATGTTAAAAGAAATGATCATAATTGCGTTGCAAGAGGAGCCATCCCAACTACAATGTGCATAAGAGGTATATAATTCTTTATTTATTATTTTATGTACATTGAATTTAAGTATCACATGAAATACTAATTTTCAATTGTTTTGTTGCAAAAAAGAAAAACAAATAGAATCCATTCAACACATAAGACAAGACGACGAGGAATAAAAGGGTTGATCGCAAACTTTGTGAGTATTTACATTTTCCGTCTTTCTTAAGATTTCATGTTTGTTGTGATCTTTGTATTTAAATAAATAATTTACACTTGTCCATCTATGTCTTGTACTAGGTGCTAACATACAAAGAGGAGCCAACCCATGAATTGATAAATATTGTGTTCAGTATGGGTTGTGATTATATGTTGAAGAATGAAAGTTTAATTGAACAATTTGTAAGTAGCTATGTTGTTTAACTTCCCTTATTTTATAATTAATGAAAAACAAGAAAACTTTATATTGATTATATCGATCGTGCTTTTTTATGTTGTATTAAACATGTAGGAAACAAAGTATGGAATGCAAACATCAGAGGAGATTTTGAGAGAATTCATGAAGCATGGCTTCAAAAGAATGTGTATTGTTTATGAAAGACTTCGTGCTAAGGTATGTTTTTCTATTTATGCAATCATGTATATTCTATTATATATATAAATGTAGATATACCTATTACAATTTATTTCTATGTTTGTAGATGGAAGATGTGGGGCAAAACATAAAAACAAGTCGATCAAGAAAACATTATGTTAAAAAACCAAAGTACAACATCACCTACAAATGATGAAGAAATGAGAAATGCACTCAAATCGAGTAATGTCAACAATTCAAGTGATGAATGGCAATCGATATAATTGAATATTATTGCAAGTTGTATGTTTTGGAATATTTGTCTTTGAAAAATCAGGGATTTTGTTTGATGTACTCGACATATTGTCCCAATTGCACAAGGACATGTTACCAATACGTGTAACAATTACAAATTGGTTGCAATTTGATTATTGTATTGGACCTTTACGTTGTACCTTTTTGTATGATAATGGGTCTCTTATTCATATATAATAAAATGTGTTTCTTATTTCATTGCATTGTCAAATGTTGTAAAATGTTGCATTCCTGAATAATTAATATGTGGATGATTTACATTGTTACAGATAACAGAGGTTTAATTGGTTGGATAATGCATTAGTGCAATCATTATATCGAAATGCAGTAACAAAAATATAAAACAATATTATTATAAAAAAATATTTGATTTTGAAATGACTAATTGAAAATTTGTAAAAAACAATCAATTGAAATATATACATATCAGTGCACTATATTCTTTTGAACTCACTAGACAATGCATTCCATAATATAGACATCGATGCGTTTTGAGGAGTCATACGCACCGATACATATTAATTATAATAACACACTGGTATGTACTATTGAGAAAATGCACTGTTTCGTAATCATTATAACATACAATATTATTTATTGTTTCTAAATTGTATAGTGCTCACATTTGAAATATATACTGACACACTAAAAATAATTTATGTATCGATGCATTACATTTATTATACGCACCAAGATTCTAAATATTATTTATGCACTGGTTCCTTTACTATAGTATACACACCAATGCATACTAAAAATAATGGTGTTGACTTCTCACCTCGAATATTCAAAATTTCATTACCCTTCGGTGCACATGGTAAAACTGATACCGGTATGTACTAATTACATAAGCACCGAGCACATGCTATATTAAATGCACTGGGTCTCAGGATAACTTGATTACACCAGGGCTAACTATAACTTAAATGCACCAAGGGGGACAAATCCTAAAGCGCATCGGCACTCCATACAAAAACAACGTAGAATCGATGCGTAGTAACTATAAGAGCATCGATGCTCTGCATATGATGAAAAAGGTGGTACCAGTGTGCAATAGTTATCAACACACCAGGGTGTTTTTTTATTATATTAAGATATGGGGAGTTTTTTTTTTTATATTAATGTACCCATACATTTTTTTATAGTAATGTGTCGGTGCGTGCTAGTCAATAACACACCGATGTGTTTTGAAAAGAATAACACCGAAAAAAATACCTTCGCTACAACCTTCGCCCGCCCGATTTTTTTTAGTTATATGGAACATCCGTTAAAACCTCTACAACCAATAGGGGAGTTTGTAGAGGAGTTTTTCTTTTGAATATTTTGCCAAATTTTATAACACTAAAAACCTCCGCAAAAACCTCCTTTGGAAGGTGTTCTCCTTGTAATGTATAGAAACTATATAAAATCCTTAGAAATTTGAATATTTTTATAAAAAGATCATCAAACATTTTACAGTTTTCATATTAAGGACTAGTAATATTCGTCAAGGTTTCTATACTTTAAGGAAAAAATTTATCCTTAAATTTATCCTTGTCTAACACACTAGTCTAAATATTTTGCATCATCCCTTTTTTAAGAATGTGTCATTCAAGTGGGTCAAACCACAATGAGAATAAAAATATGGGGTATGGATTTTCACACTCCACAACCTTACTATTGAGTCAAGTTCTCGTTCATTCTAATGACCAAGCAACATGCCTCACATTGTAATCAAAACTCATATGATCGTACTTCATTGATATATGACTCCAACTCGACATGTTCATAATCATTTAATTTTGTAAGTGAAACATGAAAATAAAAAGGGCAAATACATCTTACATGTGCATCAATCTCACTGTGATTTGTTATATCCTGGACAAAACATTCCTTTTAAATACAAATTCAAGCATCTACTTTGTTGGGAGTATACTTCCGTGTTATGATTTTTTTTTTTCAATGTAACACCCCTTAATTTTTTTTCTCCAAATTTGAGGACTTATTTCCACCCAACCCACTACCAAAATCTATTTGTATCTATAGGGATTGGGTTGGAATTAATGGAGCTACACACCCAACCCCCAAGACATGTCCCTCCAAGGACTCCCTAGGAAGATGCAAGAGCACCATCCACTAGGGATCAATCCTAGCCCAGTGTAGGAAATCACTTGTTTACCGTTGGAACAAAGCTAGTGAATAAATGTTGGGAAATCACAACTAAAATGACATGATTAGGAGAACAATAACAAAAGTAAGGAACGTTGTGAAGACTCGACATAAATTTGCAGAGTTTAAATTAGAGGTTCTAAATGGGATCTATACAATAATACCAAGATTCATTTGGATTATATGGAAGGAAAATAATAGAAGGATCCTTTGATATTGATGTTATCTCTTAAACAATGGTGTTAGGAAAATATCCACAAACATTGTGGAAACCATAGAAACAAGGAGGGAGGGGGTCTTAGAACGTCATTAGAAAACAAGGTTAAGCTAAAGTCACAGGGAACAAACCTCACGAGATTGAGGGTTAAACCAACTCCACATAAAAACGGGAACAAAGAAATATGGGAACCATTTAATCCATGTTAGTTTAAACTTAAATAACAGAGCATCCAAAGGGAATTTGAGAAAGGTTGGATTAGGAGGCATCATTAAAGATTTATTAGGGGATCATGTCTATATCTTTGCAAGAAATACCTGGTAAACAACAAAGAACTTCGATGAGATTGTAGCCAAATAAGGTTTGTAAATTGTGTTACTTGTGGACATTAAATAAATGATAGTTTAGGGTTATTCAAAGATCACAATTGACCATCATAGATTCTTGGTATGGGAGGGTTTACAAAATATCACCAATGAAGAAAAGACTAAAAAATTGGAATCTAGGTTTTTGATCAAAGAAATTTAAAGAATGTCCAAATTCTTCTCCTTTATAGAGTTCAATCGTGTCAAGAAAAAGGTTAATGAAATGGTAGAAAAGTTAATTAACATTGGAGTTGACACTAACAGGGGGCATGTCAAGTATCTATACCAGATCTTCAAATATACTTCAGAAATAACCAATAATAAACCATAAAACATTCACCATAACATGAACACAATAATATTGAGAAAACCCTTGAGGTAGGGCAACACCATACAATGGATCCTATTATGGAAGGGATCCTCTCCTGTTCACTTGCCTCTTCGAAGGGGCATCCTCCTATTGAACTACAACTCACAATACAATAATTCTCTTCATGTCTCATTACATTGCTTGGACCCCTTTATATAGTGCTACCATCACCTAAGAACATTCTAGAGGAGGAATCTTCTAGAAGTAGAACCTTCTAAGAAGTCCTCTTACATTTATTATATCTAATTACCCATTTATTATATCTAACTACCATAGTGGGCCTTATTTAATAATATAGTAGACCTAGTCCACTTTACATTGAATGGTCTCCATTATCATCAATATGGGCCCTCTGGGCCCCTCCACTACCTCTCTAGCTACCTTACACGACACCTCACAATCCAGATGACATAACCTAATAGACAGAGAAACAAGACAAACCATTCAAAAAAATATTGAACATGATAAAGGGAATCAAAACTCGAGCGAGAATTTGTCCAACGAAACCCAAAGGTAAGAAAATGCGAGGCTAAACAAATTGTAGCGAACAAAATTTGTGACTTATGAGGGGGATGCATGATAGAATCTCCATGAAGAAGAGGTGACTCAAATAGGTAGCATTAATGTTGCATTGAATCACAATACTAACAATGATGAAAATGCATGAATTTGAGAGGATGTTGGTAATGACATCACGATCAACCATAATCTACACCAAGAAGGATCATAAGAGAAAGCATGAGAATGGTAAAGAGATGGTGAAACTGAGAAGACATGAATCCACTATTGGGAAAGAGAATGTAATAACAACAACAACTATTTGGATGACAAAGGCTTCAGTAATAATGAAAAAAGTAAAATGCTTCCTTGTGGTATACAAGAGGAGGGGAAGGTGATAATTTGAAACCAACATTGGGAGGTTGAGATATGAATTTATTCAAATGAAGTCAATCTATATTATCATAGAGGTTTAGGGTGGACAATTAGTTTACAATCTTAAGAGTAAGTTTGAAAACAAATCAAACCAACATGCCTTGAATGAATCAAGGTGAAGTCTATCAATGGTACTTGTGGAAGTAGACGAGAGTGAAGGTTTAAGGAGGATTGGTCATTACTTAGTTATAAGAGAGCCACATCCAACCATGACAAAGAGAAAGAGAGAGGCACTTCTAGATCAAGAAAGATTGTTTCAAGTTGCAAGGGTCAAAACAATTGATTTAGATACATTGATATTATGAAGAAATGTGACCCCCTTTACGACGCTCTTCACACCTCTCCTAGAAAAGAGCAGGTAGAAGAATTTAGGTGACAAAAGTTGAGGTGAGAGTTGTCTCCAAGGAAGCAGATTTGAAGGGTTGCTTGATTTTCTCCAAAATAGATCCAAAAAACACCTAAGAATGGAGTGGAATTTTCAAGCAAATAGTTAATTCAAAGTGGACAATGAGAGATGCGGTCGTAGAAATTATGAGTGTGTGGAAAATATGGGTAAATGATTTTCCATGTTGAGCAATGGCATTCAACAAAAAATTAATAAGGACAAATGCAAATAGGAACTCATATTTTCCACGATAAACAAGAAAAGAGCTCATATCTACTAAATTAGCTCATATCTACTAGATTGGAGATCATACTATCAAGGAAACCCACCCTCAATAGATGATAGAAATGGCACACACAAAAACAAAACATGCATATATGAATACCCGCCGTCAATAGATGATAGAGAGGGCACACACAAAAACAAAACATGCATATATGATGTTAAAATTGCATTTCATCAGGGAAATTGCAATGAAAATGTGTATCCACTCATAACATGTATTGGTCAAGCTTGAGTTAATAGACCAATTTCCTTTCGAAAAAAAGTGATTTACTTGTCTAGGATGGCAAGGCAAACCTCATAATCTCATGCGCTATCCAAATATCATATTTCTTTTATAATAGTAAATGACTTTCATATTTTAATTTATGGTATAATTTAACCATTATTGCTTTCAAAAACATGAGTAAGTCTAATGGGTTTGTTTAGCATGAATATTATTGCTTTCATGTTTTATCCAAATATCTTATTTCTTTTATAATAGTAAATGACTTTCATAATTTAATTTATGGTATCATTTAACCATTATTGCTTTCAAAAACATGAGTAAGTCAATGGGTTTGTTTAGAATGAATATTATTGCTTTAAAAACATGAGTAAGTCAATGGGTTTATTTAGCATGAATGCATGTTAGAATTGTTATCCAAAAGGACTCTAAAACAATAATATTATTTTTCTTAAGTTTTAATAAATGTATGTTAGAATTGTTATGCAGAAGGACTCTAAAACAATAATATTATTTTTCTTAATTTTTAATAATTTAAATTTGAAGCGTGGACTCCTTCTACAACCTTGGCTTCAATGGCCATCAATGATGGCATCCATAAAGTCAAGCTTAAGACCCATTATAATATGTGGTGTATAAGTAAGCCTTATGCTTGTTATTGTACCATAATATGGATTATTTTATTTTCAAAAACTAAAGCCTTGTCTTGAAATCTTCAAACCAACAATTTTTCCTTGGTTAAAGGAGAAGGCCACCAAATCCACTCAACAAATTAGAAATAAAATATTGACCAACTATATTGGATTGTTTCATTAAATGTTTTTTTAATATGCATATCTTTGGTCCCCTTCTTAAGAAGAATTTAGAACCCTCCTCTCTAAAGTCGATCGTCCTCGATTCTCGTTCTATTATTTGAAGTTTTTACTTATTTTATTTATTAAATAATAATATAATTTTAAAGTTTATAGTTTAGTTGGATATTAAATTGATGTATAAGATTTTTTTATAAGACAAGGGATTTCTTCATGTAATGATTTGATTATTTAATTTATAGAGATGTTTATATTTTACCTTCCTTTGAATTCAAGCTTATAATTTTTAAAGAGCAAAATCATATTTTTAATTATTAGGTCCACTTAAGTTGTTTTCGACGTGGTGAATTCTTTTTACCAAATCTCTTCACGTAATGATTTGATTATTTAATTTAAAGAGATATATATACTTTACCTTCTTCCGAATATCAACCTTTGAATTTTAAAGAGAAAAAACATATTCTTAATTGTTAGGCCCACTTAAGTTGTGGTTGATGTGGTGAATTCTCTCTACCTTATTTAGAGTTTGCAAAGATGGTTCATGTTCTTTTTAGCTAACTATTTAGAAGTTTCTCCTCCCAACTTCATTTCTTAGATTGGCAAAAATCTTAAGTTGTACCATTGACCATGTCATCTTCATGACTTTCTATAAGGTTGCACCAATTACTACTAGACATAATTTATAAAGAACATCATTACAACTTTTCTACCCAATGACTTAACTACTATAACCCCTTTTCACAATGTCTTCAAAATACTAAAGAGATATCACACTTTTTTTTGTCTTTTTTTTTCTTTAAACAACTCTATTAAGTAGACATTTTTAAAAAATGTGTGTCACATAAGCAACATCCACAGGCACATGCAAGAAAACCCTAACATCTAGTTTCATTGTCATCATCATAGATATTTTATATGAACTTGCTACAACCAAAATCTTCCCTTTACAAAGCAGCATGAGCCTAGAAAAAAATTGTCCCCCCATAGTTTGTCAATATAGTGTGAGGGGAAAGCACATTCCTAACTTTACAATCAAAAGCAAAGTGGTTCAAAATCCCTAGAAAAGGCTCGAAGAGGGCACATATCCAATAAAAAAATATGACTACTAGACCAAATCCGAACTCAAACATCATACATAGAAACACCTCAGGAACTCACCGGGCCTTGATCATAGTTCTGACCACCACATTGCACTTAAAATCCCCCAATAAATATCCAAGAATAATAAGAGTCGTAGACCATGGGTCCTCCAAAAAAATTTGTTCACACAAATACCAAAACTGAATAACACCAAAGACATAATATTAAATCTATACTTAATCTATTCACACCATAAACTAAACCATAATAATGATTAAAAAAAAATTTGTATGAGGCCAAATATAAAATTGACAATCACCAAACATAACTAAAAAATAAATAAATAAAATCACCTTCATATAAAAGTTGTGAAATAAAAAGTATGTAACAAACACACATGAAACCACCACCAAAAGAATCCACAAATGCCCGCCACACTATGATTTGCAATTGCCTCTACTCCACTCTCCACTCTCAACCCCCAACAACCAACATCCTCACCACAGTGGGAGTTCCACTCACCTCCTATGATATACATAAAGAACTTTGTTAAGATTCGAACTCCTATTAACATTTTGCAATATAATTGGTTGCCAGCCGTCCACTAGTAGGGATCTAGGTGTTAAAGGTATACCCACGTATTTAATAGCTCACTCAACTTTTAGGATTTCACATGAAGCTGTTTTTTTAATTCACCAAGGCTTTAATGTTGAGGTTAGTTGGCAATATTTTTAAAATTTTCCCATAAAGTGTTAAGACTTACCTAAAGATAACGCTCTCCAATGGTTGATACCCTACAAAAGAGGGCAGTGATGATGGGGTGGACCATGGACCCACAAATTTAGTAACCTTCCTTTGAGAGCGGAATGAGGTGGTCCATTACTTTTCTATAAAAGGGGCTTTTAAGGCCACCAATGCCTTTCTTACAATGTCCAAGTGTTGCCTCGCCATATCCTCGAAGATACTAACTTTTTGGAGAGGAATCTCTATTCCTTCCTTTGTACATTTTCTTCCCTTGGGGAAGACCAACGGTCTTCATCATATCTTAGTCCTCTTGTAACTTGCTTTCACCTAACCTTAATCTAAAGAGAGAAAAATTATGTTATTTTACCTTTTACACATGTATGAAGAATTTTATAGGTATTTTTGTTTTAAAGTGAAACTAAGTTTATCACAATTAACTCAATTTCTATTCTTAAATTTTTGTTGGAGTTTTCAAAAGTT
>JZKD02S1799869.1:138600-152473 GCA_000966675.3 Picea glauca | reverse complement strand
TTTCCAGGATTTCAAACGACCCACAAAATCTTGCTGCCAACTTGGCGCAACTTCCCAGCTTCAGGGAACTCCTGTTAGTTTTCACTTTCAGGAAAACATGATCACCCACTTTGAATTCTTTGTGGGTTCTGTTCTAATCAACATAACTTTTCTCCCTGTTCTGGGTAGCTTTCAAATTCTGTTTAATTCTTATCATTTGGTCTTCCATCTCTTTGAGCAACTCTGGCCCAACTACTGCTCTGTCAGCTGGATTATCACAACTCACTGGAGTGTTGCACTTTCTTCCATAAAGTGCTTCAAATGGGCTCACCTTCAATGATGCATGATACCCATTATTGTAGGCAAATTCTACCAAATGCAGGTAGTCTTCCCATCTTGATGGTTTGTCCATCACGTACATTCTCAACATGTCCTCTATTACTCTGTTCACCCTCTCTGTCTGTCTATCAGACTCGGGATGATATGCTGTACTAAAATTCAGATTTGTTCTGAATCCTTTGAACAATCCTTTCCATAAATTCGAGGTAAATTTTGGGTCCCTATCAAACACAATCGTTTTAGGAATTATGTGCAAGCGTGCCACTTCTTTTAAGAACATATCAACAACATATGTTGCCTTGTGAGTGGTTTTCAGTGGAATAAAATGGGCAACTTTTGTAAGCTTGTCCACCACAACCATGATCGAGTCATGTTGCTTGCTTGTTCTAGGCAATCCTGTAATAAAATCCATGGTCACCACTTCCCACTTCCACTCAGGAATGGGCAAAGGCTGCAACAACCCTACTGGGTGCCTATGCTCAACCTTAACTTTCTGGCACTCCATACATCTGGCGATGTATTCAACGATCTCTCTCTTCATACCCGAACAAAAGTAATGGCTTTTGACTGCTGCCACAGTCTTCTGATATCCAGGGTGTCCAACATAAGTCAAGCTATTCATTTCTTTTAGAATCACAAGTTTCAATTCCTGGACATTGGGTATATACACTATGTTTTTGTACAGAAGTATTCCATCAACTTCCAAGGTGTAATTTCCCTCTTTCTGTGGTCTCTCACGCTACTGTAGCTTTGCTACTAAGTCTCTGTACTGCAAATCAATATTTGCAGCTTCCAAAATTCTACCCTTGATATCAGTCCTATACATGCTAATGGCTAAAGCATGTAAGTTTTGCACCTTTATGCTAAGTGCATCAACCACCTTATTTTCCTTCCCTTTGATATGCTTGATATCAAAGTTGTATTCACACAAAAACTCCAACCACCTGCTTTGTCTAGCATTTAAGGTTGGATGATCAAACAAATATTTTAGACCGTTGTGGTCTGTTTTCAATTCGAATCTCTTTCCCATGAGGTAATGTCTCCATTTCCTCAAAGCGTGGATGATTGCTGCCAGCTCCAAATCATGAGTGGCATAATTATTTTCATGCTCTTTCAGCTTCCTGGACTCATAAAAGATTACAAATCCATCTTGGTTGAGAACTCCTCCCAACCCTTCCTTACATGCATTTGTGCACACCATGAAATCCATATTCGGATCTGCAATCCTCAAGATTGGAGCGCTGGTTAACAAACTGCTTCAATCGCTGGAAAATGTTCTCACACTCTTCAGTCCATTGAAACTTTTTCTCCTTCCTTTGCGAGGAAGTTATAGGGTGAGCTATCTTTGAGAATCCTATTATAAACCTTCTGTAGTAACCTGCCAGACCCATAAAGGATCTAACTTCTGCCACATTCCTTGGCATAGACCATTCTTGAATGGCCTCAATCTTATCAGAATCCACAATTATCCCTTCTTCTGAAATAATATGCCCCAAGTAATGGATCTGCCTTTGATAAAATGAGCATTTGCTCAACTTGGCATACAGCTGGTGTTCTCTCAACACTTGCAGCACCATCCCCAGGTGTTGTTCATGCTCTTCCTTTGACTTGGAATACACCAAAATGTCATCCAGGAAGACTATGACAAACTTGTCTAAATAGTCCCTGAATACACCATTCATTAAGCACATAAAAACAACAGGTGCATTTGACAGTCCAAACGACACCACTGTGAACTTGTAATGACCATACCTTGTTCTAAAGGTAGTCTTGCTGATGTACTCATCATTTATTCTCACATGGTGATATCTAGATCTGAGATCTATCTTTGAAAATATTTTTGCACCCTTCAACTGATCGAAAAGATGGTTGATCCTCGATAGAGGATACTTGTTCTTGACAGTTACCTTGTTCAACTGCCAGAAATCAATGCACAACCTTAATGTCCCATCCTTCTTCTTCACGAACAGGACCGGGGCACCCCAAGGTGACACGCTGGGGTGAATGTACCCCTTCTTCAGAAGCTCTTCGAGCTGCAATTGCAACTCTTTCAGCTTTGGCATACTCATTCTATAAGGAGCTTTCGACAGTGGAGCTGCTCCAGGCATCAAATTTATAGAAAAATCGATGTCTCTCTTCGGAGGTAGTCCAGGTACCTCCTGAAATACGTCCTTGAATTCTGTGAGTACCTCATGGTATCCAATTCTTGAGACTTCATCTCTGGATGCTTCCTCCACACGGGCTGCAAATAATTGACAACCTTTCCTGTAACACTTCTTCAACTGCATGGCTGAGATTTCTCTAACAACCACAACTCTGGGAATTCCTTGGATTGTTTTCTGATTTCCCTCCTCATCCAGGCATGTAAACCTCTTGTTATAATAGTCCAGAAGGGCATGGTGCTGGTCCAACCAGTCCATTCCAATTAAACAATCATAGGATCCTAAAGGCAGAATATTCAATTCAGCCTTCGTGCTCAATCCATTCATGTCTATCGAACAAGATTTAACCAATTCAATGACCTTCCTCTTGGTTCCTGTAGCCAACTGCACTAACCAAGACCTTTCATGTTTGCTTCTTGATAAATGCAAACCTTCCACCACCCTAGGATCTACATAACTATGGATAACCCCAGAATCAATTAAAATAATAAATGGTCGGTTGTTGATCATACCTTCCACTTCAATCATGTGCGATTGAAATTCTGCTTGTTTGTTGTCTAGGGCTACGTAGATCCTTGGCATCCTGTTGCCCATATCCTCCACTGTTTTAGCTTGCTGAACATTGTGGACGGTTCTCGCTTTATCTTTTATGTGGGGGCAGTCTCGGTACCTATGGTTTCCTTTACAGCCCCAACACTCCATAGGTGGTGGTCTGGGCATTTGTTCATCCACTTCTGCCTTCCTGGGCTCCCTAAAGGATGGCTATCCCTGGGGACTGTTTCTAAAAAAGGGAGGCTTGTTTCCCTTCAACCTCTGCTCTTTCCTGAACTTCTTCTGATCATCCCAAGCCTTCTGAAAAGTAGGCCTTTCTCTTTGCTGTTCATACAAGCATTTTGCCCTTCTTATTGTTTCTGCCATAGTCTTGGGATCATCATACTAGATTTTGTCACTAATGGAAGGTGGCAGTCCACTCAGATATCTCTGAATCTTGACAGCCTCATCTTTGATGAATGGAACATACTTCAATAGTTTCAAAAACCTTTGTTCGTATTCATCGATGGTCATGCTGCCCAAATTGAGTTCGAAGAACTCCTTCATCTTTCTATTATAGTACCTTTTGGTTAGGTATTTCTTCTTGAAATACCTCTTGAACTCCTTCCAAGTGATATCTTTCTCTGTGATGTGCTGCACCTGCACAAACTGATCCCACCACATGGATGCTTTTCCCTTTAGTTGATACATCACAATTCTTCCTTCTACATGAGGGGAATAATTCTGCAGTTGGAAATATTTCCTCATGCCTAGTAACCATGTTTCAACATCTTCCTCCTTCTTATGTTCTCCATCGAATGTTGGAGGCTTGATCTTGTTCATCTCTCCTTTCAATTCATACTTTCCAGATGTTCGGTGTTTTCTAGTAGGGGACAGGCTTGAACTACTGTGCGCTTCCTTGCTGGAATGCTTTGGGGAGCGACGATGATGTCTGCTACCACTCCTCGATCTTCTTTTTCTCTCAGGGGTCCTGAAACTTCTTGATCTTCTTTTCCTCTCAGGGGTCCTGTGACTCTCTGTCTTGTTTGAGTCACTCCCCTTCTCCAATTTCCTTTCTATTCTTTCCAGGCTCTTCAACATTTTTAAGTTGAATTCACCCTGCTGATCCCCGACCCTCATGAGCTTTCGACTAACAACTTGGTGAGCCTGGGCATCTTTCTGTAATCTCTCAATGAGTTTCATCATATGTCCCTCCTTATCCATCTCTTTTCCGTGCTCATTAGAGTTTGATCCTTCGATTCCCAGGTTGACATTCCTTCCCACCCTTTCGTCCTCTGTTTCAAAGGCAATCTGTACCTCTTCCAATTCCATACTCGACGTCAGTTTTCGGCTGTCCTAACACTTGTTGAACTCTGCACACATAACGTGTAGTCAACTGAAGTTTGTCAGGCTTTAAACCCTTAACAAGATCACAATATTCATAAACCAACGTGAGTGAGAAAACATTTTGACTTCACAAAGTTTTCTGAGCTCTGACACCTCTGCAAATTTCGGGACTTCAGGTTTTAGGGTTTTGGTCCACGAGGCTCTCACACTCACTTTCAGGACTTTTGGCTTCGGGGTCTCGGTCCACGAGACTCTCAACCCCTTGTCACTCCAACTCCCGAATTCCAACATTCCGATTTACTTTACTCTCCTGACCCACATAGCACAACTGTCTCCACATCTACAGTGGCGAGTGGCACCCCAGGAGGGTCCACGTTATCTATGGTGACGACATCGTGTCCCACCATACTCACTTTTCTTTTGTCCCACTGACACGTGGTACACATCCATGTGTCCACATCCATTCCAAATGAAATCTAGCGATTAGACCTTTCTCAAATCTACGGCGCAGATCCTTTTGGCGTTTTGGGGTTTCAGGCATCGGGAGTTCGTGCATACACACCTCTCGAACTTCCATTTGCCGAAATCCCAAAATTACTATCTACCCCTCCACTTGATCAAACGATCAAGTTCCTATCTTACGATCTACGGTGTAGATCGTTTCGAAATTTTGGGTTTCGCTATTTTGCGACTTGCGAAAACAAGGTTCTTCCCTTTTGGTTTCCTGGGTGCCGAAACGCCGTCCGACAGCCACGTGTTCTCCCGATGGATGGTCCCAACGAATTTTGGGTTTCGCGTATTGCGATTTCCACGTTCCTGTGCAACTCCAAGGGTTTTTAAACCCTGTGCACATTTTCCAGATCTGACGGTCACGAGAGTTCTCCTTTTCCCTGAACAGATCCTACGGCTCCAACACTTTTGGTGTGGAGTCCTCTCTCCCTATGGCTAGATACCACATCGGTTGTGGTTTCATAACACCGCTACACCTCCTGAGATTTGTAATCACAGTCAAGTAACTTCTTGACACTCAGGAGCATTCAAAGGTCTGAAATTGGTCCTCCAGACACAATTTCTCCTCAAACCCTCGGTCCAAAGACCACTCAACTGGCCCATCTAGGCTCAACGTCAAAACCTTGGCTCTAATACCATACTGTAACACCCCCTTTTCACTTAGGGTAGGCGCTACTTCGCGGAACAACAATCTCATACTTAATTCTAAATATAAGACATGCACTTAAGCAAATGAAACACATTTAAACTCAGAGAAACCATAATAATTACTGCTATTATAAATAATCAATGGCTTTAACATTAATACATATGCACAACATAATACATGATAATTATAAACACACAGACATGCAAAAAATAATTGAAACATCGTTTGGTACTTATCTTTGAAGGGGTGGTAATTCCACCAACCAGGTGCATGCCTTCCACGAACCTCCTAGCCTTAGACCACACTGCTCATCAAGCTCAGCAGTGGGTCACCCCCGAGCTGGGACTAAGCTCCACCCCCAAGGCAAGGAATCTTAGGCTAGGCTGAGGTTACATGGAAAACACACAGTCACAAGGAAGGATTCTCTCCCAGGAACCACTTATGCCCACTTCCCACAGACTCTCCTTCCCCACATGCATGTTCCACCCCAGGAGTATACACCTTCTCTGTCACCTAGACAATCCTTTGGCTGCTAACCTCCCTTTCCTTGGGTTTCAGCAACAGGCCGGACCGGAAGTCTCTGAGCTCTGTGGCAGCTACAGGGTTCCTTCCAGGAGTTCTCTCCTTCCTCTGCGCACTCTCTCACCTGAAGAGAGTCGCTCACAGGCCAAACAACCTGTTCTTCCAACTTCACCACCTCTCTCACTTGGAGAGAGTGTTGTACTAATTGGCCAACAAGCCACACACAGTCTAGCACTGCGTGGCCACAACAACCAACGGAAAAACATACACAGGCTTTCCAAACAGGCTCATCAATGATAGGATGGTCTCACGGTTATGGCTTTGGGATAGAGACTCCACACACAGGCTTGATCTGCTCAGACAGAGGGTGCATTAGCTTTTTCCAGAAATCTACACAAGCTATCCCAGAAATCAACACACAGACTTCGCCCCTCGGTTTCAGAATGGCACGAGGTCTCTTGAAGGGGTTGGACATGATGTATGGTTCAGAAGATGCATGGGGACTCTTCCAGAGGTCGGACGGGTTCACGCTCAGACAATCGGGTCGAATTCCAGAAAAAACAAACCCTCACCACGATTCATCTCAACTGTTTTATTTGCATGGGCTCGGGTTGACACTTGTCACCCATGAAACTAACCAAGCTTTATGTCTTTCAACACTTCCATCTGATGCATACTTAGTTCTGTAGACCCATTTACATCTGACAAGTTTTCTTCCTTTTGGAAGAGGTACAAGATCCCAAATATCGTTGGTCATTAAAGAACAATACTCTTCATTCATTGTTGTATCCCAATCTGAATGACCTGAAGCTTCTGTAAATGTCTCTGGATCATGAGTCTCTGAAACTTGAGCCAGAAGAGAAGAGGTTCGCTGGAACTGTGAACGTGTCTAACACTGATATGAAGGATCATCGACAAGATCAACAACCGCTTCTCGTGTTGAACATACCCATCTAGGAAGTTGTGGAGCTGGTGTTGGTTCAGGTTCAAAGGACTCATTTGGAGGAAGATGAGCAGGCGGAGGTGGATTTTCAACCTCACTGTCATCATCTGAAGAAGAAACCAAAATAGGAACAAAAGAAGGCACAAATGACGAGGATGGCTTGTAGGCTGAAGAAGGCACAATCATTGAATTAGGCTCATATGCCAAGATATTTTGATGAAATTTAACATCTCTTCTAATAATAATTTCATTACAATGTGGTTGAAGAAGTCTTTAACCTTTGACATCTTCAGAATAACCAACAAATATACACTTCTCACTTTTAGGCTGTAATGCTTTCCTTTTCTCATCAGGAATGTGAGCTCATGCTATACTGCGAAATACACGAAAGTGACTTACATCTTGTTTAATTTTAGTCCAAGCTTCTTCCGGTGTTATATTTTTAAGAGCTTTTGTGGGAGTGTGATTTACTATGTAATTTGCATAGTTGATTGCTTCTGCCCAATACTTTAGACTTAATCCCTTAGATTGGATCACACAATTAGCCATTTCTTTTAATGTGCAGTTCTTTCTCTTAGCAACACAATTTTTTTGTGGTGTATATGGAACAATGTGTTGCATTTGGATGCCCTGTGTAGTGCAGTAACTTGTCAAATTATTGTTCACATATTCGCCTCCATTATTTGTTCTTAACTTTTGAATTTGATGTCCAAATTACTTTTCTACAAGGACCTTGTAGGCCAAAAACTTGTCAAAAACTTCGCTCTTAAGTTTTAAGAAGTAAACCCAAGTACGTTTGGAAAAGTCATCAATGAAAGTTAAGAAATACTTGCACCTGGAAAAATAAGGAGAAGAGAGTGGACCACACAAATCATTGTGAACAAGATGCAAAGGGCCCGAGGCGTTCCAAGAGGCACATTTGTCAAAACTGTCTCGATGATGTTTGCCAAGAATGCAATCGACACAAATACCATCTCTGCATAAAACAAGAGGAAGACCAGTCACCATCTGTTGATTACATAGTTGTTTCAATGAGCGATAGTTTAGATGACGAAACCGCTCATGCCAAAGTTTACTCAAGTCATCGCTACGAGCAACAAAAAATGATGAAAAAGATGATGACCCAAAGTTGTCAAACTTGTACAACCTGGTAATATCATCAACAATTCCAGTTGCAAGAACATGCTTAGGATATTTTAGATTCTTGATTACAACTTGGTGAGGTGAAAACTCTACGGTTTTACCTTCACCTGAATGAGTGATTTGATATACTGATAGAAGGTTACAAGAAAGACTTGGAACACATAATACATCATTGAAATGGCCATTTTCTACTTGAACTGTTCCAGATTCTTCAACACTAAGAGATCTATCATGACCAACAAATATTTTCTTGGTGTTACATTCATTTAGGGCATAAAACATGTCTTTATCCTTAGCCATATGATAAGATGCTCTAGAATCAATAATCCACTCATAAGAAGAAGAAGTAGAAGTTGTATTGAAGGAGAAACCAGAAGTAGAAAGTGCATGTCCATGAGAAGAAGAAGAAGTAGAATCAATACTAATGTTGTGCTTCTTCATTGCTACTTCTAAAGTTGCCATCTTCTTGAAACATTTGGATTCATCATGACCATCTTTATCACAAAAGTTTCAATGTCTGCCAATCTTCTTACTTTTATATTTTGCTCCTTTGTCACCATTAGGAGAAGAAGCTTTCCGAGTGGGTTTGGGACCCTTATATTGCTTGTTTCTGTGGTGATGATGTTGCTTCTTGGGATTCTTGGGTTTATCTTTCTGATGGATGAATAAAGCTTTGTTGGAGGTACCTGCAGTGTTGATCACTCCAATTTGTACAAGCTTATCTTGCTCTCTAATCAAAGCATCACAAAAGTTCTCAAGACTGGATTTTTTATAAGCTGTCCGTAGAGCCTCTTGCATGGCATAAAAGGTAGATACAAACACAGAATATGCACTACCTAGCTTAGACAGAATAAGATAGATGCAACGATCTTCTTCTATCTTTATCTTACATTCTTCACATAAAGTTATGAGTGTTTTAAACTTAGATAGATAGTCTTCAATGCAAGAAAAATCATTTGGACTTAAAGTCAGTACTTGATTTTCTAACTATTGTGCTCGAATAATATTGTGTTTACCAAACAGAGATTCAAACTTGTCCAAAACTTCTTTGGGTTGATCAATTGATTGAATGTGAAACCTTAGATCATGAGAGATGGACATTCCGATTAATCCACGTGCTTCGTCATTCCTATTATCCCATTTGACTTTCTTATCAACATCAATGGGTGTTGTTCCTTTCCCAAGGTAATTCAATACAAGCCTTTACTTCTTGATAAATCCTCCATATGAGATTTCCATTGGAAGTAGTTGGTGCTGGTAAACAACAAATTACTTGTAGAAGCCATATTAAATATGTAGATAATATGGATTTAAAAACTGAAATTGATGATCTGGATGGAAAGATCTCGAAAAGTTAGGAGGTTTTAAAAAAAATGACACTAAAAATGGACTTCGGATGTGAGAGTTATGCCTTTTAAAAAAAATGCATAAATGACAACCAAAAGACCACGTGGTGGAGTAGGTTGCTTTATGAAGTGACCCACTTTTATAAAGAGAAGTGGGGATCACTTTTACAATGAAGTTACTTTATAAAAGAAACACTGCATGAAAAATAAATAACTCTAAAATAAAATATTAAAGCTACTTATAGTGATTCACTTTTATACTTGAAGTGAAATACACTTTACAATTTTAGCATGAATTTTTTCAAAAAAAGTAACAAAAAAAGAGACTTGAACTCAAGACCTCTTACTTAATAAGGAAACTTTTAACCAAATGGTATAACAAAACATATTGTATTGTTTAGCAAGAGAATTGAGGGTGTTGTTGTTGTTGTGGAAGATAGCCTTGGAGAGCGTGTTAATTTTTTTTTTCACACAAGAAAAAAATTTAGCTTCTTGATGACAACAAGGGTTAAATCTTGGTTAGCTTACTCGGAAGATGCACCTTTTCCTATATGTTTCTGATTTTCCGAGGGTGTGGGGAAAAGAGAATACATAGATCTAAACGAGTAGCAGCCTGGAAATAAATAATATAAAATCAAAATTAAACCGAAATAATACTCTGCAAATTTTTTAAAAAAATGTGTATTCAGACTTTATACCTCCGGATCTAACTAAAATGGCCATATCTTGGGAAAACATAAACCTTTTCGAGTGAAATGAAAAGTGTTCTTGACTGACATGAGCGCTCCAGACGTAATGGAATAGTCCTCTCATCCCATAAATGCATTAAAATGATAGAAAATAGAGATGAGGAAACTCGGCTTCACGATCTCGATCTACAATAGGAGTGGGTCTTCAAACAGACTCTGATACCATGTTCGACAACACATGTATTCCAACAGAGGAAAGACACCTTCAATAACCACTCACACAACTAGATCAAATATCAACACATCGATGTTTTGATGTGGTAAAACCCCTACGGAGAAACATCCACGACCCCAGCCAATGCGACCACTTGGAGCAATTTATTAATGCAAAAGAAAAAGATTACTAAAAGATTTTACAAGAGAGTTTCTCACAATTGATCATCGACAAATGACCCTCCATGCTCTTTAAATAGAGATCATGGACCAATAGGGTGTTAAGCCATAGATAAATGACCGTTAAGATTGAGGAGAATATGAACCGTCAAATCACTCTATGTCGGGAACATATCGCGACCTTCAGATTTCCTAACTACAAATGCATAGTAATGCATACTAAGGAAACACACTAAGAAACACACTTTTACCTAATGACACATTAGAACAAGTAGATATCAACTAACTCCTAAGTGTCTAAATATCCTAACAATCATTAATCCAAGGATGCTCTAGATTATACAATAAAACCATACGTCCAATGTATATGATATAATCCTTTATATGTTTTAATATAAATATTAGAAACAATTCGAAAAAATTTGAGTATTGTGAGAAGTGGTACAAGAGTTTTCTTAGGAAGTTTGTCATGTTTATTTCGAGTAGTTTTATAAAACAGAGCACCAATCCAAGTAAAATGAGAGCAATTTCATTCTTGAGGCGTAGAATAACCCTTCAAAATTCTTTAAAATGCCTCATGCTCACCCAAGTTGTATTGGTTTTCCAAATATATCATACATAAAGAAACTATTACCTCTAGCATATCCACCTTCCTTGCTTTGTTAGGAACATTATCATTGTTTCTTACACCACCTTTATGAGTAACTTTAATATTTGTTATGCTAGCCTCACTAATCAATCGTTTTGTTAATTTAGAGAGATCTTTAATTACCTTTTTGTTTGTTTGTCTTATCTATTGCCACATCCCTCTCAATCAATCACTGTTTTAAATATGCTTCATCTTCCTAGGTATGGACTTCTGACCCTCCTTTCTTTACTTCTATATTAGCCTCTAAGTCTACCTCATTATTTGGAAGCACAATAAAATATATGGATAAATCAAGAGATGACTTAGTTTTTATCAGTGGTTTATGACTTAGATCTGCAAGGTTCCAAAGTGCACTCATTGCATACTCAATTTCTAAATGAGCTACTTCAAGTTCAACCTTCTCCATTACCAACACCCTTAATGTTTTATCTCGTGTTCTTTTTTGTACAACAACATGTAAGTTGTTTAGACTATTCACCTCCTCAACAACCTCAATTTTGTAAATTTTCTTTTCCTTAATATCACATTAGTTTAATAAGGTTTTTAGTTCCTGGTCTCTAGGAGACAAGGTTCCATGGGCCTCTAGAAGCTCTTTTTCTCTTTCTCTAACAAATGGGAAATTGAGGGACAAACTCCCCATATAATTCTAAAATGTATCAAATAATTAATTCTTTCCCTTGTAGTGTTATTTCATTGCCATGTATCTACAAAAGAAAATTTGTGTTGGTGAAAGTGTTGTAGAAAAGAAAAACATGGAGAATAGAACATAGAAGTGTGGAAGGGGATTTTAAGTTGCGGCAACCATCAAATTAAAAAAGAATAGAACAAGAAGTAGACACTGAGTTGTGAAAAAAAGAGGATAGTGAACGAGGTGTAAAAGAGTACATAATGAAATGCAAATCCTCAATTGACATCTCCTAGATATGTTGAAGCTGCAATTTCATTTCTAGCAATGCTTGGTGTGTTGTAAAGAGTTCACAATTGGTTTGCATTATCAAAGAATCTTCATCTATTGTCAAAAATTTGCATTCTTTGGTTGACTCTACCGAAATTCTTGTGAGGTTTGCAATATGTTCAACAATAGAGGTGGCTTTAGACAACTTCAATTTGTTTTTTCCCATAGAAAATAAAACTTTATATTTGATAATTTTGAGAAGAAATCATAATATACATTGTTCCTAGCCTTTCAACCCAAACAAAGAAAATTGATGTTGTCTACAACCAATACTACTTAAATACAAGCTTCCAAAACTATGTCATGCATCCAGTCCTTTAAACATTTTAGACCATGTCTTGACCAACAAGTCTTTTAGTCTTTTTTCTCCTACTACTAGACTATAACCAAAGAAAATAAATAAAACAATGACTTTTCATTAACAAAACTAGTGAAAAGGGGATCTTTATGAGGCATATATCACATTCTCATCCCTAAATTATTGAACATATGTGACTTTGTCTTGTAGCACCAAAGCCTCAGAAAGTTTATTTACCTTCATGTTAAATTATCGATATGCATGTAGAAGGATGTATCCACAAACCTATTCTTAAGTCCCTCAAATTTATTCATGATTGGGCTTAACAACATATTGGTCATCATGAATTTTCCATTAGCCAAGTCTATCAATAATTTTAAATCTCCAAAAACTTGAACTATTTCGAATTTCCCTATTTGCAACAGACTTCAACAACATCCACAGTGCATAAATCTCAGCTCTGTTGTTAGTGCCATGAATTGCCCCATATTTTATATTGAAATAATGAGATTTTGATTAAAAAAAATGTATCCTATTCCACAGTTACTTAGGGTCCCTTGACAAGCACCATCAAAAAATCCCTAGGCCCTTGAAAAATCAATCACAGGTTCAGTAAAAACCCTTGAAAATTTTGAAACTAAAGATTTCCTACTAACCTCATACACACCCCTAATTTGATGAGCCACTTGACCTGGGTGGATTTCTATTCCTTGAAAGAGTGCTTTGTTCTTGGCTAGCCATAAACCCCATAGGAAAAAACAAGGTAAGGCCTTATGGTTCACTATATATGATGTAAATATCGTGTTGGCATTGATGTCAACATGAAGACAATAAGTACCACAGTGGAGTATGACATGGAACTGCATTTAAAGCTACAAGAATATTGAGTTGCAGGAACATAGTGGACTACCAGAATACCTGGAATTGCCTGGTCGAGTACTCTGAAAGAATGAAAGAATGAAACAATTTCAATTACTACACTGGTTGAGTTGAGTTGTCTTGGTGACTGTATATTTTGTTGAGACATGATCGTGATGAACATAACGAATAATGGCAAGTCATCCTCTTGAATAATTTCTCGTGTACTATCATTTCAGAGTGTAGTTGAAGGGAAATTTATTGATGCAACATCGATAACCCTTGAGTTATTAGATCAACACGGTAGTCGATATTTCATAACAAGTCTTTGTCATCATTCTTTCTAGGCCAAAGTTGGACGACCCTTCAAACCCAAACAATTTACAACAAATACCAATGGTTAGATCCACTCAGGCAGTCAATTGTTGAATAAATTGTCATTAATGTCAAAGGTTAGTAAGTGATAAAATATATGTCAAAGGTTGGTAAGTGATTACATATAAATGTGACCTTGGTATCACTTTAATAAATACACAAGTGGAAAAGTTAAAGTGGAAACA